>JABUQX010043324.1:5000-7500 GCA_015478945.1 Trachelipus rathkii
AACGTAACAAGTTTTTTACATTAACTTCGTAATTTTTAACAAAAATTCATCATAACCTTACCTAAATATCATAATCCCCAACGAATAATTGCAAACATAACAAAGTTTTATCCAAAAATAACATAAAAATAACAAAGTTTTATCCAAACATAGCATAAAATAAGTCCTTTGAATAAAATATTATAGTAAAATGTAATAGTTTACTGATTTTAAAGCAGTAAATCAGTAAATCAGTAAATCAAACCATCCCATTCCTACAAGTCCACCTACCCCCCTTCTTCTTTTTCTCGCCTCGGTTCATCGGACCTTTTAATCTATTGATCTATTGATTCAGATCACATTTCAAGTATCATTTCGGATAAACATAGTACAAAAATAAGTTCTTTATATACTAACCATCATATATATGCTAACGTGACAATGTTTTCACATTAATAAAGCTAACATAACATTACCTGAACTAAGAATATAATGTACAACGACAAACCTAACACACCTTACGCACGAAAAAACTACCAAAATTAACAAAGTTCCATACTTAACAACAGTAAAGTACCTAACACAGCGTACAAAACGTAACCTATTCACACTTTTTCAAGCATATTGCTAACACATCAATGTTAATTTTACGTTAACATGGTAATATTTAACAAAAATTTAGCATAACCCTGCCTAATTATCATACTGACAACGAATATAATGCTAACGTAACAAAGTTTTTTACATTAACTTCGTAATATTTAACAAAAATTCATCATAACCTTACTTAAACATCATAATCCCCAACGAATAATTGCATACATAACAAAGTTTTATCCAAACATAACATAAAAATAACAAAGTTTTATCCATACATAACATAAAAATAAGTTCCTTTTAATTTGATAAACGCGATTGTATTCACTTAATTTGATTGCATTATTTAATTTAATGAATGTAATGAATATAATGATAATATATGTAACGTTAAATTAACTTAAAATTTTAATTATTTTTTTATTATTATTATTATTATTGTTATTTATTTTAATTTTTTTTCATAATGGTTAGGATTGTTTTTTTTTTTTCTCTCAGCTTTTTTTTGGCTTTTGCTTGGCTGTTTTTTGGTCCATTAGTTTCTAGATTGGATTTTTTTACGACGACTGATGTCAACATTAGAAAAGTGTAAATATTATATATATAATATATGATAAAAGGAAAAAGGGCATGAGAGTGTTCTCAGATATTAGAAAACTAAAGTAGATAAGAAAATTCAAATTTACAGAATAAGGTGAAAATTGAAAAGAAAGAAAAAAAAAGAAATAAACTGAAGCACAGTGAAAGAGAGAAGAGAAATAGAATAAAGACTATTAGATAATTAGAAATATTGAAAAGACTATAAAAAGAAATAAACTGAAAACAGTGAAAGAGAAATGAAAAAGAAACTATTAGAAAATTTAAAAAAAAGACTATGAAAGAAAATTGAAAAACAATATAAAAGAAAATGGAAAACCAATAATTTGCTGATATTGCAACTAGTTGTATATTTAGGTGGCATTAAGATATACATTTTAGGTTTAAGGTATTTATTTATTTCATTTCAGGAATAAAGTATTTATTTATTGCATTATAGATTTAAGGTACAGTATTTGGGTTTCGGTATTGGAAGGTTTAGATATCGATATTGGGTGAAATTAATATTGTTGTTGTTGTGTGAGGTTTAATAATAAGTTATTCTTGAATTCGTTTATTTGGTATTTTTTTCCTGTGTTTTATTCTCGTTAGGATAGACCCACGATAACTTAAAAGAAATAGTGAGCGGGATCGAAGCGACCACAGTATCCCATCTATAGTTCTCGAAACTCAAGTTTCCGAACTTGAACCTTGCCTTTGTGAATTATTATATATATATATAATATTCCTATCAACATCAACCTTTCCTTTTTGTTTTAAGTTTGATCTCATTCAACCTTATTTTTTTTGGTAAAAGTTTGAATTCAAATTTTTCTTGAAAAGGAAGAATATTTGGCAGTGGATTATAAAAATGTAATTAAAAGTACCTCAGAGAGTCAGTCAAAAGCTAAATTTAGAGAAATGCCGGTAGGAAATTTCTGGCGTGATGATATATATGAAGAATATCCGAATTTGTAAAAACGAAATATTTGAATTATTTCATCTTTTTCAGCAATATATTTGTGTATATATAGATTTTCTAAACATGTCACCACAAAAAATAAATATTGCAGCAGGTCAAACGCTGTGCCAGATATGCGAATTTAATTATCAAACTATTAAACTAAATTTTCAGAGGATACTAGATTCTAGAAACACAATAATAAGTCCAATAGATACACAATTGTTCGTTCATTTATTTATTTTTTTTATACTTATTAGTTACAAATTAAACGAATTAAAATGTGTATTATGTTAATGATATATATATATAATATATATATATATAATATATTATATATATATATATATATATATATATATATATATATATATATATAATATATAT
>JABUQX010043324.1:12500-35853 GCA_015478945.1 Trachelipus rathkii
GCGACACCTTTTATACATTTCCACTTTTTTTGAAAAAGAAAACAATCAAATTTATTGCATGTTCTTTCAGATCGTTATTTAATCAGATTTTTTTTTTTAATATTCATTTATTATTATTTGTTATTTATTCAGATTCTTATTTATTTCTTTTCTTATTCTGTATATCGACTCTTCCTATCTCATGTCTTCCCTCTGCTTTCAAAGTCCAAATCAAATAACAATGAGATTATATATTATTCTTTATATTTATTATTAATAAATTATAATATTTATTATTATTATTATTATTATTATTAATTATTATATTATTACTTATTATTCATTATTATTATTAATTATTATTATCTACATTATTATTATTATTATATATTATTATTATTATTTTATTACTTTATTAATCATTATTAATAAAACTATCCATTATTAATTATTATTATTATTATTATTATTATTATTATTATTATTATTATTATTATTATTATTATTATTATTATTATTATTATTATTATTATTATTATTATTATTATATAAGTTTTTTTTGATTATTTTTATTATAGTATGTATTAAATTATTCTATTTTATTTGTAACTTAATTTTTTTTTGTATCTTGAGGCAAATAATTGTTACAAAACTTTTACAATAAAAACCTAATTGTCCCGAAACTGAAAATTTGAGTCTTTAATTCACTCACGAAATAAACACGTTTCTACCCTATTTGCATTGAAATTATTTCTGCTGGGAAATAGATAGTGGGACATTTGAGACCGGTTTCAAATCTGTTAAAAGCAATTTCAGCCTTTCCAATAGAGCAAATAAATTTTTTTGCTAAAAGGTATTAAATTTTATATTATTTATTATTTATTATTATTACTATTATTAATTACTATTCATTATATTATTATTTTTTATTAATTATTATTTTATTCATTTTCTGTTATGTATTTTTGTTAATGTTATTGTTATTTGCTATTGTTAAATTATTATTAACATAAAAATGAAAAAAATTTATTATTATTCATTATTGATTATTATTATTTATTATTATTAATTATTAATTATTATATTATTATTATTATTATCTATTTTTACTATTATTATTATTATTATTACTTATTTTATTATTATTATTATTATTAATTATTATTATCTAATTATTATTATTAATTATTACTATTATTACTTATTAACTTTATTATTATTTAAATTATTATTATATTAATATTAACTATCTAATATTAGTTATTTTCGTTATTGTTATTGTTATAGTTATTGTTATTGTTATTGTTATTGGTTATTGTTGTTATTATTTATTATGTTTTGTTTGTTGTTATTATTATTATTATTATATTATTATTATTATTATTATTATTATTAATTAATATTATTATTATTATTATTATATTATTATTATTATTATATTATTATTAATATAATTATTATATTTATTATTATTATTATCATATATATATATAATATATATATAATATATTATATATATATATATATATATATATATAATATATTCAACTTAATCTGGTTTATGGTAATGTTGAAATCATGGATTAAAGTCTTGTGGGTATATCACGGTAAAGTAGGGGAAATATGCTTTGAGGTCTTAATAGTATATTTTTTAGATTGTTAATTTTGGTATTAATATATATAGATATTATATATATATAAGCATACTATTATTCAGCTGGTTTATATACATGCTCCGAAATATCCGACCCTTTATTATCCCTTTATCTGCCTGACTTTTTACAATTATATAGTTTATGCATTTCTTCATGTAAATGGACTTCAATAAGTTTCAGTTATTATCCTAAAGGGTACTTTACACTGGCAATTTGTTCCTTAGAGTAAAATAGCGCACAGATTATATATATATTAATAAATATTAATAATTTTAACCAACTAATTATTAACTTTATAATATTTAATTTAACACGACTTAATGAACTAATTATCCTTTTTTAGTATCTAAAACAACTTTTCAGGTTTTTGGGTTGAGTATATGTGGGGGGCCTTGCATATTGGCCACTACTTACACTATACCTACTCTATAAATATTATCTATGATATGTTATTATATATATAATGTTATTATATTATAATATATATATTAAATATTTAATATTAAATATATTATATATATACTATCATTAATATAATATAATATATATTCATATATACACCTTAACAAATAATATATATTATATATAATTAATAATAATATATATATATATAATTATTTATATTCTCATATTTATATATATTCTATTTTCTATTTTATATATATACTAAACTATATTACTATATATAATTTATAATATAATATAATTATATTCATTTCACACAAACATAATAGCTCCCTTACACCATTCTCATTTTTTGATACAATCTCAATCTATCTAGCTGAGCTGATCAGACGGACGGCGTAGCTACTAGTAGTAGGATAGCTGAGAAATAGAGAGGAGCTGAGAAGAGCTAGTAAGGAGAAGATAGGGGAGATAGAGATGCGTAAAAATGTAGAATGCGGAGAGTAAGTAGAGCGCTGAGTATATGACGACCTGTGAGGTAAGAAGAGAGGAGCAGAAGCTCTAGGCTACAATAAAATAGCTATTATATTGCCCTGATCTATATATATACTATATTATTCTATTTATTATATATATATATATATATACTATATATACATATATATATATATATCTATATATATATATATATATATATATATATATACAAATATAAATTATAACTATGTCTATATATATATATATACTGATAAAATAAATATATAACTAATTCTATGTAACGGAAAAGATAAATCTAATATATAACCATATACTATACTATGTACGGTAAATCACTATATACCACAGAGTTACCTAATATAGGCATTATGTAATAAATTATGATGTAAGTATGTCAATATTATAAATATAATATAGTCTGCAAAGTAATAATTACTTATAACTAAATTATTAAAGGATATGTGTACCCTATAAGTAATAAAGATCTCTATATATTATAGGTATATAGTATTATAATACGTATAAATATGATATAGAGTCGAGTAATATTAGTTCGAGAATACTTATAATAATATTATGATATGCTATATTTATTATTATTACGTATTAGTGTATAATATAAATCAATATATATATAAATAGAATAAGTTCAATATGATTGATTTTTTCATTTTTTTGATTTATTGAATTTGTTTTTCTAAATTTTTATTATTTTATACTTACCGTATACCTTATATAGAAAAGCTAAATAACTCACTAAATTAAAAGCTATATTTATTACATATTATAGTGAATATTTTATAACTGACATTAAATACTTAATTAGATTCATATACTATAATAAAGAAATGGAATAGGATTATATAAGAATAATATTTATATTTAAAATAATATCAGTGTAAAAAATAGAAATAGAAAAAGAAATATAAAAAAATAAATTAATTGAAGATATAGATATAGAAGATAAATAAATAAAAGAAGATTATATTCAAGAATAAGAATATAAACAAGATAAAAATAAAGTATATCTAAATATATATACATATATATATATATTATATCACTATGTATAAAATAAATCAATATATAATATATGTATATTTTTGTAATAAAGTATGTGGGCGTAGATAAAAAAAATATTAATATTCGTATTAATAATCATATTATTTAATCTTATTATTATAGACGTTTGTCTTAGAATAATCTTATATTAATATTATATTATTATAAAATTCAATAAATGTATTATTAATATATTATATAAATGAAATTGATTAATTAATTTAATTAATTTAATATATTATATATACTACAGGTCTAGCTTTATATTATACTTATATGATATAATTATATATCTATAATATTTAAAATAATAAATATATTAAATATAACTGTATTATATATTATAAACCTATATGATCTAATATATATATATATATTACTCCATATATTTCATAAATATATATATGTATAAATTATGAAAATAAATATATAATATTATAAATAAATATCATATATAATAATTAATAATATTATAAATATATCTAATTAAATTGATAAATTTGAATAAGTATCGAGGAAATAAAATCATGTCATTTTATAATATTGAAAATTATATAGTTAATATAAATTAAATTATATAATTAAAATTAAACTTATAAAATTAATATTAATTAGGAATAAAAAAACCCCCCGGAAAGTAATTCCCCTGGGTTTGTAATCGACACCTGGGCCCTAGGGCAGATAAAACTCGTGGACCAAATATGGTAATTGAATCCACCAATAAACCACGAATTGAAGACTAAAAAGGAAGAACCCCTATAATAAACTTTCTAATTGAGGCTTGGAATTTATTTACAAAACCATCTCTCTCACCTAAATTATAAGGGTATCATTTGCCGATCCTTCTTTATCCGCTCACTCTCCGGATTAGTGTGAGTTCCTTGACAGCGTTTACTGGTGGCCATAGTAAATGAATAACTTTATAAGATCTGGGGTGGGCCATATGATTTATCAATCATGATAAATTTTGCATTCGGATTTTTTCCTATTTTCTATAATTGATTTAAAAAACTTACCCTACAATAGTCATGTCATTCACCTGCTGGATAGTGTGATCTCCCATGTGTACCCTAGCCAAGAATTAATATCTAGTGTTTGAATTATTCACAAATAATATGACAAATATTGTAGGTTTTAAAAATGAGATGATAAACATTTTCCAAAGTATTTTACTTTTATAATAATTTTTGTTTTTAATTTCTTTAAATCATTATTAATCTCTTCCATTATTATTTATTATTATTATTATCAGTATGTAGTTTTTTTTTTTCTTTCTTGTTTTTTCTTTATGTTACAATGACTTATTATTATTATTATTATTATTTTTATTATTATTATTATTATTATTTGATTATTCTAATAAAAGTAAATATTAGTTGACATTTATGCCTTCATTTTTTCATGTGCTCACTACTCCGGGCCTGGGAGCTCCTATCGAACAAGTTGTTATTTAGTGCACATTATTAGATTAAAAAATAACTTTAAGACCAAAACACTGATTTCTTTTAATAAATTAGACTATTTCCTCAAGGATGTTTGAACAATAAAATGAGAAGACCCAAAATGTATCGTCACATCAAATTTTTTTTATGTTCTCATGACCAGTACTGATAGGGCATCAACAATTTTGCCCACAATACATTCTCATCATATTTTAAGGCGCTCATTTACATCCACAAATTATCTTATATTATTATTTCTTAATAGATATAATGAGGGAGAGAAGTACACTCCTTTCACTCCCATTAAATATAATAATAATCAATTAAACAGTAACAACAAGTTAGTAATATACCCAACTTGTAAAAATAAAAAAAAATAAAAAATAATAAATGTAAAAAAATAATGGTACGCCAACAATCAATTAGTCTACGGAAAAAACTAATAAGGATGTGGCCTTCACAAATAATAATCCCTTACCCACTCACTAACCTAAACATAACATTTAAAAGGAGCGATTTAACGGACATCCGGTATACAGAAGAAGTTGGAAGCCGACTCACATATTCGGATCGATCATGATATTTTGATAGGTACTGTATCTTTACTTCATAAAATTATTCTAAGACAACTATCTCGGATTTGAAAAATATAGAATAATTATCATATCATGTTGACCCATCACGTTCACTACTCTCCTCCTAAAGAAGCCCACATTCCCCTAAATTATCAATTAACTCACGATAATGAACCATATTTATTTTCTTCAGATAAAACTTTCACAAACTCCAACTCTCTAGACTAAGAAACATGCTATATATCTCTAGTAAATCAATAATTTTTCAAACCTAATCGGCTGCCATGAATAATGATTATTTCCCAACTCCTTAATCCTATTAATTAATGTTATTATGTATACCATGATAATTATAATAATTACATTAATAAAAATATATCTTAATTATAATAATAATATAAATTAATAATATATATAAAATTAAAATTTTAATATATATGTTTAATATATAATATATAATTATAATTAAATAATAATAATATTAATTATCTATAATTAAAATATTAATATATATACACCATATATATATATAAATTAGTGGTATAATTATATTTAAATTTTAATTATTTTTTTTATATTTTAATTAATTTAATTATCAAATTTTATTGTGGGTAGATCATTTAATTCTTATATATAATTTCCATCTAGTACTTAATGATTGATAAAGATATTAAAATTGTTTTGATAATATTATTGATTATTATCATTTAATATAAAATTTATATTTTATTATCATTATTATAATTATTATATATTATTTGTGTTGACACTTATTATTACTTTCATATTTAATAATTAAATAACGTTTTAATTAATTAATTATTTTAATTATTATTATTATTAATATTTATATTTTATTATTATAAATTATTATTATTATTATTTATTGTTTGTAATTTTTTTATTTTTATTTATTATATTATTAATTTTATTTTTTCTTATTAAATTGATTATCAATAATGATCAATTTTTCAAATTCTCTTATTTTTAATATTTATTTTATTATTATTTTATTATTATTATTATTATTAATTATTATTATTATTATTAATTATTATTTATTATTTTATTATTATTAAATATTATCTTTTATTATTATTGTTAAAGAAAATATGTTAAATTTCATAATATTAGCCATAAAAATTCATTTTAGAAATTTAAATACTTTAGAAAGTTTAGCAGTTATTTATTAAATATATATTACATTATATATTTAAAAAATTATATTACATTATATTTATATTCTATATTATTATAATTAATTTATAATTATTAATAACAAGACCCAAATATAATATAATATAATGTGGAATAATTATAATTAATAATAAGTGTATAAAAAATTAAAATATAATATTATATATATATATTATATATATATAATATATTATATATTATTATAAAATATTAGGGAATATATATATTATATATAAAATATTACTATAATATTAATATATCTATATTATATATATATATATTATCTTACTAATATTATATTATATATATTATTTATATAAATTAATAATATAATATTAATATATATATATATATATTAAATCATATGTATCTCAGGTCGTATATCATAATAATCTGAAAATCTTAGTCTCTGACTTATTTATTCTTTTTGGTTTCCTCAACTTTGTTATAAGGAATTCATAGATTGTTACAAGAATGATTCATATATATAATTCAATATAAATATTGTATGTAAATTCGGTTATATATACACTATTAATATGATCATTATAATATATTAATATATAATATAATATTTAATATATACTATATTTATATATATATATTAATATTATTTATATATATATATATTAATATATATTTATATAATATATTATATATATATATATATATTATTAATATATAATATAATCTATAATACACAATATATATAAATATATATACTACAATAATAAATATATGTCTTATTATTAATATATTTATTATATATATATCTATATATTCTGTATTGTATGTATGTATTGTATGTTGTTACAATTATTTTATGCATTATTATATATAATTACATATATTATATATATTATATATATATATATTAATATATATATATTATATTATATATATATATTATATATATATATATTATATATATAATTATTATATATAAATTAAATATATTATATATATAATTTATTTATATAAAATATATAAAGTATAATAAAATTATATTATAATTACACATTTAATTACATATATGTTAATATAATAATTTAAAATATAATATAATAGTTTAATAAAGAAAAATAATAATTATTATATTATTATATATATAAGCTTAAAATAAACTTAAATATTTGTCAAATTTATCATATACATTAATATATATAACAAATATTATTCTATATTGTTAAAAATTCTACTAGAATTTTGGCAACCGACCTAAATCACGATCTACACGATAGATTATTATATACTTTACTTCATTTCATCAGTCAATAATATTAACATATCATTATACTCTTCATATATAATCCATAATATCTATATATATAAAAGAAACTAAATATATAAATGGAGTAATTAAATATAAACTTAAAATTATATTAACAATATAAACATTCTTGATATAAAATCTATATAATTAAAAATATCATTCATAAAACATATTAAATTATTTTACCTTCTACAATTTAATATTTAAATATGTCATACATTATTAATATATATTTTATCATTAATAAAAACTAAAAACTATTTTATTTTTGCTCATATTAATTTTAATAATAATATATAGATAGCTTATATACTTTAATTCTAACTTCAAGACCTCTATCATTATCTTATTATATATAAAGAATCAAATGCATAATTATAAAAATTAAATATTATAATATTCTTCAGAGTTATGTAACTTTTATCTATATATATAAATTACAAATTAATTTAATTATATATATAACATTAATAAGATTCTAATATAAATATATATATAAACAAATGATATATATATAATTTACAATTAATATATAAATATATATATAATTCATAATTTCACTTATATAACTATAACAATAATAATATTATAATAATATAATTATTTAATAAATTTCTTTATATACTAAAGTTCATTAATCATACCGATAATATATCAGCCTATAAAATACTTATATCAGATTTAGTCAATAATATAAATCTTAAACCCCCCTATATCTATACTATTGGGCACTTATATATATATATCAAATTTCAAATAATTTTATTTATGGCATATTATATTATATTAAACTGCTAATTATTACAAATATAAATCATTTTCCGAGTATACAATTCTTATTTTAAAAATTTAATGTTAAAACTATTTTTTTCCATGTCATATTCTCTATCTATACGAAAGTGAAAAGATTTTATAATTGCTAAATCCATAAGAGGAAGTTATACATGTAAATATAAACATTTTCTCAGATTTCTCTTCGCCCAGAGATTCAGGTTCGGGTGACTCTTATAGCCTCTAAAAACAACCGGTCCTGGAGCTGGGTCATAGCTCACCCCCCACACTGCAAAAAAATCGATTATTCATACCTTTATTATCGATAGTGCGTGACATAAAGAAACCGAACAATATCGATTATCTTTAGTGACTGTTTGGGTTTGTGGGGGGATGATGCCTAAAAACTCCTGCTGATCATAGTTTTAAAAAAACAACAATAGACCCTAAGGGTTAGCCTGTATACCCAAAAACCCGTTTTATTGGATTTATAACAATAATTGTTAAATTTCGGATATAATATCGGCAAAAAAAATTATTTTTAGATATTAGCTAATTGATTTTCGGATAGTAAAAATATTGTATCATATTAGTGTCTCATTGAGTTTCGTGTGAGAAGGAGGTATATGAATCCATAGCTATCAAATTATATGTTATATGAGATTATCAAATATTTTCGAAAGTCTATATTGAAATCAAATAAAAGGTATCTTAGAATAAAAAATTTTAGTATCAATTACAATATAAACATTTTATTATATCGTATAATCAGCTTTACAGATCTTTATAAATGAATATATTAATAATATATATATATATATATAATTATATATAAAATATAAAATACGTTAAATAATATATATATATTATAATATATATATATATATATAATTAATTAATATAATAAATATAATTAAATAATATATATTAAACTATCTATCATCTATCTACCTATCTATCTAATAATAACTTTCCTCATATTAATCAATGTATCTATCTATCTAACTATCTATTAATCTAATAATCTATATATATTACTTAATATAATTAATTATATTATATCTAATATAAATCTATATATCTATCTATCTATCTATCTAGTCTTCTAAATCTAATACTATATCTATAATAATCTATATATCTATCTTTCTATATCATCTCCCAGGTACTTATCTAATCTATCTCTATAATAATCTAATAACTTATCTTATCTAATCTATAATTCTAATCTATATCTATCCTTAATAATCTTATTCTTAATATCTTAATTCTATCTATCTATCATATTTAAGCATGATGTGTGTGAGCAAGATCATTTGTTCCCATACTTTGCGTCTCTTCCATATATTATCATATATAATATCTAATACTTATCTATCTATACTTATAATCTATCATAATCATATCTATCTATCTCAAATATCTAAATCTATCTATCTATAAATCTAATCCTGATTCTAAATCAGTATTAAATTATAATTTATTGAAAGACAAAATAATAAAATAAATAATAAAATTCTAATAAACATATAATTAATAAATACTATCTAAACAACTCCTATACAATATCGGTATCTATTATTTTTTTTCTCATTATATAAAACATAATCAATAACAAATACTATCTCTAACTATCAAATACTACCTTCTTTTACTAATAACGTATGTTAATCATAATTAACTAATGAAATATATCTATGTATCTTTACTATCATAATTACTAGTCACTCTATAATACCCTTATTCATAGTTGTATCACTTTTAATTTTATATAGTATCGATAAAATCTAATGTAATTTTCACTCTACTAAAAATTAAGTCTTTGATGCTATCTAATCTATGTTATAACTCCTTCAAACTATCTAACTCAATTCCTATGTATGTATTCTACTATAATTACTCATGATAAGTCTACAGCACTTAAAATTTTATCAAATGCTTTAAAATTAGTTACATCACAATAAGACGGACGTATTAACAGTAGTTCAATCAAAATATAACTCTGGTTTATAAAATATACAAAATAATAATAGTTTATCCTTAAACTATATATTTAAAATATATATATATAATATATAATATATATAGATATTTATATATATTAAAATTATATATTTAATAATACTATAATATATATATATTATATAATATTATATATAAAATATATATATTATATATATAATAATATATAAATATATAATATAATAATATTATTATTATCGTGATTAATATTGTATATCGTCATGTTTAGATGCCATTAGTCAATTTAGTTTAGTGACCTTGAAATTTGTTTCTACTCCTATATGAAGGGATAGTGACCGTAGCTGATCTATTTATTACATATATTTATTATTATAGTATGTATTTATTTACTTTGTCTCGCCCTCCTCCTGTGAGAAAATGGGGGAATCGAAGGAATTGTTTGCAAGACAGTCGATCTACTGTTCTTCCTTTGAAGTGTAAGAATTTTGTGACTAAATGATAAATTGCATTTATAAAATCTGTGTTTTGAATAAATATATATATATACTATTATATAATATATATTAATATTATATATTATATATATATTTATATATATATATTATTATATTTATATATAATTATATATCTTTATATATAATATATATATTAATATATATAATATAATATTATATATAAATACTATCATGGTCATAGGGTGGGGTTTTCCATACTATTGAGAGCATTCAGAGTATTTATAGGGAAGATACAAACTTTGAAAGATATGGGGTAACACAAACCCCATTTTAAGTTTTTTGGGGGTTTTTCAAACCCCAGGGACTAAAAAAAAATTGGCTTATTTTGTTTGTCTTTTTCATACAGATCCACTGATTTTGAAAGGAAACCATTTTGAAGTTACAAGGAACTATGAGTACACTCTCAAAAAAAGCATTTTTTTTTTCAATTCTTAGAGATTTTTTTTTTATTATTATTTTTATAAAGTAACTGAAAATTAAACACTTTTTTTTAGTTTTATTTATTTTTTAAACCTTTAAACTTTATATTTTTAAAAATTTCAATTAAAAAGATACAGAAACATGTTAAATAAGTAGATGTATTTGATAAATAACAAAAAAAATTGATTCAATTAGTTTTAAGTTGTATTTTTCCTCTGGGGTTTGGTGATACGTCCAACCCGTTAAGTTTCAAAAAGCAAACAACCCGTCTAGGGGTTAAACTTAGGTCTTTATAATTTATTCTCCTCTTTCAGTACAACTAAAGATACAGATATATATATAAATAATATTAGACTATATAAATAATATAAAATATATATAATAGTACAATTATATATATAAATATATTATATATATATATTATATATATATATAATATATATATATATAAATAATATATATATATAACCAATAAATATTTTTTGATATTTTTAAACAAGTATATTTAAAGTATTAAAGCAGAGCGGGCAAATAAAACACTCCAATAACCAAAAAGCATACCTATATATTGAAATTTTAAGAAAATCAAATTAATGAAAGAATTTAATAAATATACACTTTATTATATAGTACTATATATAAGTTAATATTTACGAATGCCTTGAAGATTGTGCATTTGTAGTTGTCAAGATAAAATCCAATTCTTAAACATACTAAAAGATAATTAACAAATGAAACTATAATAAGTAAATGAAAAAAAAGATGAAACATTATTAATTTAATTAGTTTTCATTTCAAAATTTATTTATTTGATGAGTACGTGGAAGAAAAAAAAAAAAAAAAAAAAAGGAAATTAGTTGCTGTTTTTAAAAAAACTAAAAAAATTAAGAGAAATATTGGGATTTACAACAAAAATTGAGCATGCTACTCGGCTTAGACATTTCTTTTAAAATTTTCAAAAAATTTTATAGTTTCATACAAAACTATTTTTCCACTTTTATAAGTAATAGGAATGTGATTGAAAAAGCTTCGTCATAAATACTGTTAAAATTTTTTTTAAAATACTTATCAACAGTTTCATCAAAAATTAAAAGTTACAAATATTCAAAGTTTTCAGGTAAAAATTGTAAATGTTCAATACACTTTTTATTTTTACTAACAATGATATAAAGTCAATCAAGTATGTAGATTAATTACAGTCTTCATGGTAATGTTTCTTTGTATCCCACACTTTTAGAAGCTTTCTAGAGTTTAATTTCTGTCTTATAAGACCATCTCTCCAATGAAATATAATAACAAGCTGCTGCTTCTGTTACAACTTTTACATGCCTCTCAACATTTTGATTATGGTATAACATGATTGATATGCCACAAGGGTATTGGTAATATTGGTACTACTGTGGCTCAATCGGTAGAGCGACAGTCGCATGGTAAGGCCCCAGGTTCAGTCCCTAGTCCGGATTCTAGGTAGAAATTATCTTAAAAAGTTCCCCTCTTAGAATAGGGCTATGCCTGTGAGGTGTGAACTTTTTTAAAAAATTAAAAAAAAAAACTTAATTCCTCTAGCTCTTTATTACTTAAATTAGATATTAAAGGTGGCTCCTTTATTTCATGAGAAAACAAATTAAACAGATAATAATAGGCTAATGTCTTTGTGTTTATTTTTGGGACAGAAAATTTTTCATTTTTGAATGGAACGTTTTCACAAGCATTCTTATTAGGTTATTGATAATTGGTTCTTGTTAAAGTAGATCGTATCTACTGGTAAACAAATGAGAGAATAAATGAAAACACATTGAATAAAGGATATTTTAACTAAATCTTAAACCTATAATACACACGCGGTGTTTAAACATGAGATTCAAGCTATTTACTATATCTTAAACAGTAAATAAAACAAGACTATGAAACATTAGCAAAATATGGCCAATGTTGCCAGAATTCTTTCTACTGGAAGGTAGCCAAAACAAAATATATAAAATATAATTTTTCATAGAATAAAAAATATTATTCAACACTCTCCCTTATTGTTTTTCTGCAACGTTTTGGTTAGTCCATCTCAATTTTTTCCGTTCAGCATCAATTAACCCTTGGTGATGTGAGGCTTTGTGAAGTCCGATCTTGCAAGTTTGATTCTCATGCTAATCTCTGAGTACTTCTATTTCAATCAATTTTGCAACTTTTTCTCTAATGAGAATGCGTACTTTATATGCTTGGTCCTTTTGTGAAATTCTGGATTCTTACTGAGTTTAATAGCTGCTTCATTGTCAATCCAAAGAGTAGGTTTCTTGAAGACTTCTGTAATTTCTTCCAATAGTTGATGAAGCCACCACATAATTTCTTTTGTTGCTTCACTTGCTGCCATAATTTCAGCTTCTGTTGTTGAAATAGCAACTGAACTTTGCTTTTGACTACTCCATGAAATTGCTCCTCCAGCATATAAACAAACAATTCCAGTTGTTGAATGCCTGGATTCTTAAATCTCCAGCATGATCTGCATCACTGTACCTTTCCAGATGATCTTCTTCAGAATCACATTTATAAATAATACCATTCTCTTGTGTACCCTTCAAGTATCTGAACACTCTTTTAACTTTTGTAACATCTTCTATTGATGAATTTTCTACACTTCTGGCAAGATAATTAACAGCAAATGCAATATCTGGTCTTGTTGCTGTTGCAAGATATAGAAGAGCTCCTATTGCTGATCTGTAAGGGAAACTCTCCCTGGCTTCAATGTCATGTGTAACATTATCCTTTAAAATGGGTGTTGACACTGCATTGCAATTTTCCATACCAAATTCCTTTAGTATTCTTTTAGTATAACATGACTGACTAATTTTCTTTGAACCATCATTTCTTGATTCATTTCAATTCCTAAAAAAATATGTTGCAGGTTTATATGTTATTTTAAATTCCTTTTTTAATTCTTCTAAAAATTTCTGCAATTCTGCTTAACTTGTTGATGCAACTAGTCCATCATCAACATATAATGAAAGTATGATTTTATGTCCATTCTGATTTCTTATGTAACAAGGATCAGCTGTACTTTTACCAAAATTGAGTTTTGAAAGAAAGTTTCCAAGTCTTTCATTCCAGCATCTTGGTGCTTGCTTAAGCCCATACAAACTGCGTTTTAATTTGCATACTTTGTCTGTCCCATCTTCAAAACCTTTGGGTTGTTTCATTTATATTTCTTCTGATAAATTTCCATAAAGGAATGGTGTTGAAACATCAAATTGTATTACGGACATATTTTCTTTAGTTGCTACACTTATTAAAGTCCTTACAGTACTTTATTTGCTACTGGACTGAATGTTTGCTCATAGTCAATTCCTTTATGCTGACTATACCCCTTTGCAACTAATCTTGCTTTATATTTGTCAACTGTACCATCTGGATTCATTTTAATTTTATAAATCCATTTGTTTTCAATTGGTTTTCTTCCTGGTGGTAATTCAACTAGTTCCCAGGTTTGATTTTCTTTCAATGATTTCATTTCATTTTTCATTGAATTAACCCATTTTTTCTTATGCTTACTCTGCATAGCTTCTTTGTAATTTTCAGGTTCTTCCATATCTTCTAATAATAGATAAGTACTGTAGTCATCGAACCTTGATAGCTCTTTTAATTACTGATCTGTCTCTTAATTGTTTTGTGCTTACTATTCTATCTTGTTCTTCTATTTCTGAACCAGATTCTATTTCTGTATCAGATTCTATTTCTGTATCAGATTCTATTTCTGTATCAGATTCTTTCTATTTCAGATTCTATTTCTGTATGTGATGAGTTTAACCTAATTATAGATGTACTTTTATCAATTTCTGTATTTTCTCTATTTGATTCTTTCTTTTTATTTTCTTTTTCTGATTCTAATCTCTCTGAATTGAAGTGAAAGTTCTTCTCTTTCAAATACATCTCTGCATCTAAACACAAAATTATTTGTTTGATCATATATTCTGTGGCTTTCATCTCCATCATAACCAATTAACACACCTGATTTTGCTTTGGGTCTAACTTTCTTCTTTTCTGATCTGGAATCCACCCACTACATGCTGTTCCGATTACACGTAGATGCTTGATTCTGGGCTTCTATCATACCAGATTTCAAAATGCGTTTTCCCATCACTGTGGATTTCCAGTTCTATTTATTATATATGCTGCTGTGTTAATTAATTCTGCCCAACACTTCTGGGGAAATTTTACTTTTGAATACATGAGTGATCTGGCCGCTTCAACTAGCGTTCTATTTTCTTTTTCCCCTTTGTTGTGGAGTATATGGAGCTGTTAACCTTTGTCTTACACCATATTTATGTAAAAGCTTTTTAACTAACTTATTATTAAATTCTAAGCCATTATCACTTAAAAATTCTCTGATTGGATGTCCTTGTACTTTTGCTTCTTCAAGTACTTGCTCCAATTTTTCTACAACTTCCGATTTTTCTTTAATAAAATATACAAATCTCATTTTTGAGAAATCATCTTTGAAACATACAAAATATTTTAAAACCTGAGTTTGATAATACTTGAAATGGTCCACAAACATCTGCAAATAGCAATTCTCCTTGTTTAGTACTATTTGGTCTTTTTCCAAAATTCTGACGATGCATTTTTCCATTTATACATCCTGTACAATTTCTGTTATCTAGGTGAGTTTCAATATTTAGTTCTCTTTTGATCAGATTTCTTATGTTTCTTCTATCCTGATGTCCCATTCTTTCATGATATAACTGTATAGATCCTTTTCTTCAAGTGCATTTATTTCTGGTATATTGGAGATTTTAAGCTTTCATTGCAACTTTGAATAGCCCTTCCTTTAGTTTACGATAGCCATTAAAATAGGCTTTTTTGTCTACTATAATACATACACTTTGGTCAGATATAATTTACTATTTGGGTTTTTAACACATCTGCCAATACTGAAAAATAATTTTCTTAAATATCTGGAGTCATACCAAACATATTCAAAAATATAATTTGAGATATTTTCCATCTACAACTGATTCTTACTTTCAATTGTTCCATATCACTAACACATTTTTGCTTTCTGACATTTGCGATTTTACTTGACTGGGAATGCTCATATTCATTAAAAGTTTTTAACAATAACTTTCACAATTTGTATATTTTTGTACGCATTATAAATACCAATTTTCTCTATCATTTCTTCGGATAAAAACTTTTCATTAATCGCAACAAAAAGCATTAACTTCTGTTTAGTTGAATTTCTTTATTTCAAAATTTGCATTTCTTTCTGGCTTTATTTTCTTTCTGGTCTTCCATCTGCAATCCATTTTCTGCAATTTTGATCCAGTGACCTTTTAAATGGCAGTAATTGCAAGGAAATTTCTTCATTTTATCTTTGGTACTACTTTCTCTGTAGTTTCCTTTTATTGTTAAAGCTTCTTGATTTTCTGACTTAACCTTTGATGCCAACTTATTTGCTTCTGTGCAAAGCCAAGTTACCAAATTATCTATACTTCTTTCTTTTCTATTACTATGAATCATGAGCCATGTAGTTTGGAAATTTGAATAATCTCGGCAAAATTTCAAAAATCTTACATATGAGAAATATCTCTGGCAATGTACCTTCATTCTTCTCCTGAATTTTGACAATTTCTTCCTGAAGATTACCCCAGAGCTGTCTTATTGAAGATAAATTTCCAGCCATGTCTAATTTCTCATTCCATTTGTAAGAAAAAAACTGTGAACAAACATCGTAAACTTTGTTTTCTTCAACTCCTGCAAAAAGATTGTGAAGTTCCTTCCATACTTCATCTGGCTTCAAAAGATTCCTTATTTGACTTCTAATACTTTGGCTTGATGTTGAAACCAACAAAAAACATTACATCTGATTGAGGTTTTGTTGAATTTGTCTAATTTCTTTTTGTATGCATTTTTCTCTTCAACTGTTGCTGTGGTACTGGGTTCTTGTGGCTTTTCTAATTTACCATTGATTGTTTCTATTGCATCTGGTATACCACTTAGCCTTATTTGCATAAGATGCTTCCAATCTTCCCAGTTTGCCTTACCTTGAAGTGAATCAATTTTCTGCATTGACAAATCCATTTTTAACTATATAATAGGTTTTCTTTCTAATTCTATTTTAGAGTTTTTCTAGGCCTATTTCTTAATTCTATTATAGGGTTTATCTAGGCCTATTTCCTAATTCTATTATAGGGCTGACCTAGGCCTACTTTTCATTTTCTGTTTCACATTCAAATTAGGCTTGTTACAAACTACTCTCAGCTACCATGTTAAAGTAGATCGTATCTACTAACAACCTACATAAGAATAATGAAACACATTGAATAAATGGAATATTTTACTAAATACTAAACCCTATAATACAACGCGTGTTTAACTCGAGATTCACGCTGTTACATCATTTGTAAACAGTAATAAACAAGACTATGAAACATTAGCAAAATATGGCCATGTTGCAGAATTCTTTCTACTGGCAAAGTAGCCAAAACAAATATATAAAAATATCAATTTTTCTGAAAAATGATAATTAAATTCTGAATCTTTATCATATCCTCTACACTTTCACTGTCTGAAATATTACTTTTACACAGGTCCACTAAATGTATGGCTCCCAGCATGATTTTTGAAGACATAAATAAACAAGACATTTTAAGAATATAGAGCAGAGTAAAACGCCACATGGGCCTATCGAGACTGGTCCCAAACGTCAACCACTACCAAACAGCTCATGCAAATCACAAAGCACCCTAGGGCTTTGTCATTTGTTGGTAACTACAAATCACCAATTTGGCTTAGTCCAACCAAAAAAAAAAAAAAAATAAAAAAAAAAAAAAAAAAAAAAAATATGATATATATAATATGATACCCAAACCATCCACATCCATAATACTAAGTTATGGTCACACATGCCAATCTAACTATAACTATATCACCTAAAGAACCGCAATTTGGCTTGTCAATATATTATAATGATTCCCAACCCATTCCATAAACGAATCTAACCCTTTCTTAAAATGTTGCAATCGAGTCCAACTCAACAACCTCCTCTGGCAGACTATCCAAAATTAACAACCCTATATACTGAATGCATGCTTTCCTTTATATCAAGATGGCA
Source organism: Trachelipus rathkii (assembly GCA_015478945.1). NCBI lineage: Eukaryota > Metazoa > Arthropoda > Malacostraca > Isopoda > Trachelipodidae > Trachelipus > Trachelipus rathkii. Next base: position 31,378 of record JABUQX010043324.1, read on the forward strand.
ATGCTTTCTTCTTAATTTTCATATTGTCCCCTGGTCCCTGTCCCATGGTTTACTATGAAAAATTTATTAATCTCTGTATTATCAATAGATGGAAAATATTTTGTAGACTTTGTATCATGTCCCCTCTGAGACATCGCCTTTCTAACGAAAACATTCCTAACTCCTTCAGCCTCTCCTCATAGTCTACCCTCAAACAGAAATCATCCTTGTTTGCTCTAGATCGGAGATGGCAGGGTAAAATTTCATTATAATTGGTCACTGATTTGATGTGGAATGAACCTAATGCAAAATTATCCCAATGTGGTAATAGTGGAGTGGTAGTTGTGATTAAAGTAGTTGTGGATTAGAAGTGTGTACTGTTTTTAAATGGCACTAAGTCATCATGGGAAAATAATGAAGAGTGGTGTTAAAATCAGGGTTCAGTGCCTGGGCCACTATGTCCTCTATAAATAAATGGTAATACTTTAGCTGAGGTGAATAAACTTTACGTAACTAATACACATTAAAACTATACTTATAATTTACAAAAAATGGTATAAAAAAAATTCTTTGAAGAAGTTTTTTTACCGATTAGCGTATATTACAAATATTATTATTTTTAATAAAAGTATGAAAAATTACTTTTTTCCTGGCTTTTTTTTTGTTCGGGTATAGGGATGAAGAATGAGGTCGAAATGCGTTTAAACCTATCGATACATCGATTTATTAATAATGATATTATATTTGTTTTATCGTTATCAACGATTTTTTTTTAAAAAAAGTATGTAAAAAATAAAAATATTTAAATTAAAAAAAATATAATAATTGAAAAACAATATTTTTTACGTAATGTAAAAAAATAATTTAAGTATATATATTATATTATATTAATATATATATATATATATATATTAATATATATTATATATATATATATATATATCTATATATAATATATATATATATATATAATTATATATATAATATATATATATATATATATATATATATATATTAATATATATATATATATATATATCATATATAATTATATATATATATATATATATATATATATAATTATAATAATATTAAGTATATAATATATATATATATAATTATATATATATATATACAGTGGATGGCATCGATACAAAACTTTGCTTAAGGCGTTTTCGATTTTGCACATTTGCTAACGAAATTTAGGAAAAGGCTAAAAAGTCGTTCGTTTATTCGATTATGTCAATTTAAGCACAAATTTAGTAAAAGGCTAACGAAACGTTATAATTTCCTAAATTCTGTTAGGGTTGCTCTTTCCCGTGCTACGAATTTTTGGAAAATTGCTAGCCGAAAAAGCAAACTAAATAGCATTGTGGCGTAGTATTCGTTGATTCCATGAATATTTCATTCATGAAATTAAGCTTTAAATCTATTTCTTCCAAATCGATAAACCCCATCACAATAGTTGAACAATTATTTGTAATAAAAACATTTGTTAACTTTTTTTATTTTTGTTTATTCAAACCACGTGCTCCATTAGAAAGCTGATCAAAATTTTTGTAAACAATCCGTCGATTATGCCCGAAATTCGTGCTAAAATGGCTAGCATTTTTATCAGTCGTTTAGCACAAAGGAAAAAACAAAACTGGCATCGCAATACGATACATTATTCACACAAAATTTAGCTTTGGGATACCGATACACTGATACCTTGCTTATCTTCTTGGCGATACCGATTCCGATACATGTATTAGATATTTAAGATTGTAAAATTATCAAATTTACGTTGTTAATCTAAAATTAATGGTTGTAAAGATTGTTAATTCATTAATTGGCTACGTTAGTTTTCCCTAAATATTTGGCACTTATTTTATTGTATTAGTTTGGATTATTTAATTTCTTATTATGCATACCTTTTATTTCTTTTCTTATATGGGGTTTTAAATTTTGCATATGCGATTGAATTAGTGGCAAGTAATATCAAATACACAGATTGTGGCATTTTTCTTAGTTTTAATATATAATTTATGTTTTTAAAGAAAAAAGATGCCGTGCGCATCAGTTCCGAACACAATGACAAATAAATATTTAACAAATGTCCAAATAATTTTATATAATTATATATTATAATATATATATATATATATATATTAATAATATATATATATTATATATACATATAATTGCATTTAATTATGTAGATATATATAATTATACATATATATATATAATAATATATATTATATATATATAATATATTTGTTTGGCCGAGCTCGGAATTTGCGCACCGCACTGCTCAAGCACCGGAAGGTCGCAAGCAGCACCGCACCGCAAAAAGAACATTTTATTCACCGCACCAACACCGCAACCGGCTCTTTTTGCAAGCGCCCGCACCGCACCGCCGAGAGGAACCACAGCGCACCGCACCGCACCAAATTGAGCGCAGCCAGCACCGCACCGCACCGACATATATATAATATTAGTATATATTATATAAATAGCCATTACGGTTATTTACTTTCAAAATATTTTAGAAAAAATATTTTTTAAATTACATTATATATATTGTTACGTTCAGGGACGTAACTGAAGTTTCAGAAGGCTGTAGTAACAAAACTCGTTTTCGGTTGTCAAAATCTATATTGAAACAATTAAATCATAATTAATATATTGTAAACATTAACAACTAAATAATATATAAATTAAATTTTTTAATATATTATTATTATATATTTATAATATTATTAAATATTAATATATATAATAATGAGATTACAGTATGAAATATAAAAGTTAAAGTTACGCATGAAATGATACGTTTTCTCTTATGTTTTTTTAGGGAAACTATTACATAAAATATATAAAATTTTTAACGTAGCTTCGCTATAATATTGAATAAAAATTAAAAAGTTGCTTAAAATCTAAATAATATGTGGTACACAATAAAGGTTATTTATGCTAAATGATTTTCACTAAATATTATAACAAAAAAATATTTTCGATACAGAATAGCACAAAATTAGGCCTTAGAAAATCAGGCGAAATTACAGACCTTGTACAATTCGAGGCAAAGGTAACACAGAGGACTGATGAGGCATCAAACATTCACAATAAAATCACTGACGCTCACTAGATCAATATTCATAAGATTTGGCGAATTGTTTGTAATAAAACAGGTTATTTGGGACAAAATAAAGGAGCGGTTCCAGAAAGCTTGTTCAAGGCGATAAGAGGCGGGATCGATTGACCAAATAGCGAACAGGATGTGGTCACGTGAAACGAATAGGACTGCATAATACTAAAAAGGAGAGGAAGAAGGTAATATAGCTCCTATGAACAGGGAGCGTCGTGAATATTAAGGTGAAAATCTGCATTGTAGCAGGAATGCTGCGGAAGCATGTGCGGTAGAGGCTGCTGAGGTTCGTTGTGAGGGCTTCGCTGAGGAGCGGTTGTGAAAGGGCTGCTGAAGAGCCGTAGCGATGCTGAGCTGTGCGTGGGCGAACAGCTGGAGGCGGTAGCGTAGCTGTGCGTGGAGCGACGCAGCAAGGATGGAGCGCTAAGCTGTGCGTGGAGGACAGCCGAGCTAAGAGGGCGTAAGCGGCGTGGACGACAGCCGGAGCCATGAATGGAGCGTAAGCTGTGCGAGCGACAGCCGGAGCCATGAATGGGGCGTAAGCTGTGCGTGGAGCAACAGCCGGAGCCATGAATGGGGCGTAAGCTGTGCGTGGAGCACAGCCGGAGCCATGAATGGGGCGTAAGCTGTGCGTAGAGCGACAGCCGGAGCTATGAATGGAGCGTAAGCTGTGCGTAGAGCGACAGCCGGAGCTCGAGATGAGGCCGGAGGCAGTGGATTTTTTCGTATATGCATAATGTCGTTAGGCGGATTGAAGAATGCATTGAGGCGCACGGTTTGTCATTTAGTCGATTTATTTTATCATACTATTGCTACTTACGCTAGGCTGTTTCCTGTCTGAGCAGGCTGTTGTGGATATATATCTATACATTTTATTTTTGCGCATCTAGAGGTGGTACAATTATTTGTAATTTAATAATTATGATTGTAATAATAAATTTTGAAAAATAATTATTACTGAATCAAATTATAATATATGTCTTAAGATGTCGATTTGCACTATTCTATGTATATGTTATTATAAATATATTGGTCAGAGACTAATATAATTAGATTCGAATTACACATACATATGTGTATATCTAATTGTGTATTGTTAGGATTAATTATATGTATAGTCCGTCTTACTGTGCTAAATTATTGTTATATAAAAAATTGATAAAGATAAATTGGGTCTCTAAATTTTTCAACCTTGTATATTGTATAATTTTTTGTATCGGATATATTATATTAATATTATTTTATTATTTATATATATAATGGATATTCCAGTGTTTCATATGGTTGCGTATCCGTTGTGCTTTGTTGTAGAGATGCCGGGATAGACGACGGCAAAATTCCAGGGGCCTCACAACGAAGGGTCA
>JABUQX010043325.1:17500-20000 GCA_015478945.1 Trachelipus rathkii
TTATTATTATTATTATTATATATTATTATTAATTATTATTATTATTAGTTATTATTATTATTATTATTATTTATTATTATTAGTTAAATATGAACGCAGCCAGAAGTTGGGACGAAATTCCTTTTAATAATAAGACCCATAATACTGAATATATCTCTCCGGATTTATTAAAAAAATCAATTAATATACCATCTGAAAGAAACAATTTTGCATTGTTACATCTTAACGTAAGAAGTATTCATAAACATTACGAAGATTTCCTTAATTATTTAGGCTATCAAAATATTAATCCCGATGCTGTCGTACTAAGCGAAACTTTTCTTAATGAATTCAATAAAGAGCTGTATACACTGCCAGGATATAAGGGATTCCACATTATTAGACCAGGAAATAAAAGAGGAGGGGGAATCTCTCTTTATTTAAAAAATGATATCTGCGATAACCCAAAAGTAGAATTCTCACAAATCGACGACACTATAGAAGTTCTTGCCGTTCGTGTTGTGAATAAATCTTTTAATATGATAGTTGTGGGCTTATACCGACCCCCAAACGCGTCGAAAAAGGAATTTATAAAATCTCTCGAAGTGATAATGCAAACATACTTGCGTAATACAAAGGTAATAATTGCCGGTGATTTCAACATTGATTTAGGTAATAATAGTTCCTCTTCTGGGAACAATGCTTTATCAAATGTAATGATGTCAAATGGAATGATTAATTACATAACAGTACCGACCCGACCTAATACAATTAAGAACAGGAATCCAACTTTAATCGACCATGTATGGAGTAACATTGAGGTTGATATCAAATCTTTTGTAATCAAGACAGATATTTCGGATCATTATCCCTGTTTTGTAAAATTCCGTATCGATAAAACACAAACTCTTACCACTATAAAATACAGACAAGATGACGAAAACTGCCGGCGAAATTTTAGAAATAAAATAAATGAGATTGATTTTTCATACATACAAAATGAAGAGATAGACATTCATTCTAAATTTAACTGCTTTTTAGACTCCTTAAACACGAGCTATAATGATTCATTCCCAATAAAAACCAAAAGATTAGGCCCAAAAAGGATTAAGAATCCGTGGATTACACCTGGAATAATAAACTCTATAAATCAAAAGCATAAACTCTATAGAAATTATAAAATAGGCATCATACCCTTTCAATTATATAATAATTATGATAAACAATTAAAAATCGTAATGAAGAAAGCAAAGAGGAAATATTATACAAATAAATTTAGTGTAGTATATGATGATTCAAAAACTACATGGGGTTTAATTAACAAATTAGTCAACAAAAATAAATCAAAAACAATCAAAATAAATGAACTAAAAATAAGAGGTGAAATAATCAAAGGACAAAAGGAAATTGCCGACCAACTCAATAAGCACTTTGTAAACATTGGTAAGCAAACTGTGGTAGGCAGGCCTCCAAGTCAAACCGCATTTGAGACCTTCATGGGACAGTGTGGCTCTCGCTTCTCTTTTCAAAATATTGTGGCTTCAGAAGTCAAAGCGATAATCACTGAACTAAAAAATAAGAAATGCGATCTTTTTACCATTCCAAACCACATTTACAAAACAATTGCCGACATAATTGACTCTCCTTTAAAAGACCTCTTTAACATCTCCCTTCACACGGGAATTTTCCCCGAAACTTTAAAAGTCTCACGTGTCACTCCTGTTCATAAAAAAGGGGATAAACATGATCCTTTAAACTATAGACCGATCTCAATTTCACATACGATTAGCAAATTATTTGAAAAATTACTGTTGAAGCGCATGACAGAATACCTTAATATGAATAACATTCTTAATGACCTTCAATTTGGCTTTAGGAAAAATAGGTCTACAACTGAAGCCCTTGTCTGTTTGACGGAAAAAATATATGAAAATATAGACCATAAAAATTCATCAGCGCTTATTCTATTGGATCTTACGAAAGCTTTTGATACAATTGATCATCATATACTTCTGAGAAAAATGTATAAAATGGGAATTCAGGGAAACACACTACAATGGTTTAAAACATATCTAGAAGGGAGATCACAGTATATCAAATTGGGTGAAATATGCTCGGATAAACTGCAAATAAATTGTGGTGTTCCACAAGGATCTATACTAGGCCCTTTACTATTTACTCTTTATACTAATGACATGTTCAATTCACACGACTTTTTCATGGTTGCTTTTGCTGATGACATATCAATATTAATAAGTGATAAAGATCCTAACATACTATCAGAGAAAACGATAGACACATTAAATAAGATTGCAACATGGATTGATTATAACAAACTTACGCTAAATGTACAAAAAACTTCATACATTCTTATTAGCAATAAAACTATAACTGATAATTTCAACATAAACATAAAAGGAGTTAAACTGAAACGAGACACATATGCAAAAATACTTGGGGTAATAGTTGATGAAAAATTAACATTTAAAGAACATATTAAACAGTTAGTGAGTAAACTAGC
>JABUQX010043325.1:25000-28792 GCA_015478945.1 Trachelipus rathkii
TTATTACAATATATATCCATCTATTATTTACAATAAATGAAACATGTTTAATTTTAGAAATTTTTTGAGATTTTATTTAACAATATTCGAATTTTTTTTTAGTTATATATGAATTATTGACAAAAAGAGAAATAATTAATAAATGAAGGAAGGAAATTTATGACTTTTTTTTTTTTTAATTATATATATTATATATTATATATTATATATATATATATATATATATATTATATATATAATATTATATATAATATATAACTACCTATATAATTATATATATTTATATCATATTATTATATATTATTCTATATATTAATACATATATATATATATATATATATATAATTATTATTATATATATATATATAATATATATATATATAGTATATATATAATCCAATCACTAATATATATATAATTATATATATCTTATAATATGCAAAAATATATACTAAACTCATCACATATATATATACTATATATTAAAATATTACTATATATACCTCACTCACTATTTAACATATATAATATATGATATATATATATATAATATTTTTATTATATAATATATATTATATATAATATATATATATATCATATATATAATATATATATAATATATTATATATCTATATATATATATATACGTAATATATCTATATATATCTACCTCACCCTCACTCACCTACCCTCCCATCTAGATATATAGTATTATATATAATAGATATAACTCCTCCTCTACCTAACTCACTATACACTATATACTATATAATATATATATAATATATATATAGCTCCTCATACTCATAAATATATATGATAGTATATATATATACTGGCCAGCTCCTAAAAGCACCTCAGTAACTAAAAAATTATAACAGCTACAGAAAAATAAAATATTTTTGATTTAAGCAAGCAATTTCATTGATGAAACTTTAAAAAAAAATTATTTTATTCTAATATTTACTTAACATCACAATCATCTAAATCATACGCTCATACATCCTTAAGATGTGGCAAAGCGTACGTGTGATTGACCTTGTATATCTGCACTTAACTTCAACGCGCGCAAGAGTTACCAAATAGTAATTATATATTTTACGCTTGAGAAAATGTTAGTGTTTTCTTTTTATTATCTTTTTAGGGGGTTCGAGCCGACGGAGGGCAGAGGAGGGGGACGAAGTCCCCCCTTTCGTCCCGGTAGGCGGCCTAGAAACCTCGACTTTATCCATCGTTCTTGTTTACCCGTGGGATATTCTTTAGTTAAAATTTAACTTTGGCACCTTGCGTGCTCACTCGGAGTACTCGAGCTTCTTCGTATTCTCAGAAAACGGTAATATTCTGCAATTTTTTCAACATTTTTAACTATTTTAAATTTTTCAAAAACTTTTATTTTTTTTTTTAAATTCTGATAAAAATGTCTCCTGATTATAAAATGTTTTTATTTTTCTGTAAAACTGTTTATTGTTTTTAGTTACATTCATGATCCTTCGGGAGTTTGACCATATATAAATATTATCTCGTACATCCATATATATATATATATATACTATATATATATATATATATATATTATCTATATATATATATATATAATTATATATTAATATATATATCCTACTAATATATATAATACTATATATCCATTATATATTATATAGTAATATATATATCTATATATAATATAAATATTATATAATATATATATATTATATATATATATATATTATATTATATAATATATATTATATTATTATATTTATATGGCGTTATATATAATATATATATATATATATATATTATATATATATTAGTATTATATATATATAGTATATTATATATATATATATGATATACTATATATATATATATATATATATTATTATTTATATATATATATATTATATCACTACTACATACTGCTACTTTATATATCTAATCTACCTACTATTCTACATTTAGGGTTTCCTGCATTGTCCAGTTAAAGTAGCATCTTCCCTCTTTCTGCATGCGAATCACTTGTCTCAGAGCACTACTAGAAAAATATTTATCGGCGCATATGGTTCCAATGCTAAGACCATAAATTATATCTTTAAAGGTAGGGTTTCTTACGCTATTCAGTGGGCCTAAATTCTTCCAATTTTGCCTGTCGAAACTCTTCCAGTGCTTTCTAAGCGCATAAGCCTCGATGCTGGTCTGGAGTAGTTCAAGCAATAAGTAAAGGGCCGGGTTGCTAGCTGTCGCCCTAGAATTCTGCGAAGAAAATCTTCATAAGAACTGGCCGTGCCGAATATCCATCTTCATAATAATTTATATCGAAAATAAAGTAACTGTTTTTCAAAAGAACTAATTTGTGACATTTTGATGCATCACACCATTAAAGTTAATAATTTTTAGTTTATTAATTTCGTATTCTTTACCAAAAAAAATTGTTTTCTATTAAATGCAAGATGTTATTTTTTTTCATTTTCAATTACTTTCAAGCAACTTGATCATTTTCCCAATTCATTCCTCTCTTATTTGGCAAGATGTTTTTTTCCTACAGATGGTGAACACTTCTTCTGAATTTTTAATCTCCTCCTCTTTCCTCGGCCTTTTTCTTCAGTTTTCTTCTCATACCTTCCAATTTTAATGCGACTTTCCCAGGCAACGTCCAGATCTATATATATATATATACTATATATATATTATATATATATAATATATATATATATATATATATATATATATATAATATATATATATATATATATATATATATATATATATATATAATATATATATACATATCAGTATATATAGTAATATATATATATATATACCTATTATATATATATAATATTTTATAATAGTTTATAGTATATGTATATATATATAGTATCGTATATATATTATAATATATTGCACTCATACTATCTTCCTACTTATATATAATTATTAATATATTAATACTACCTATAATAATATATATATAATGAGATCGAACCACGATCTTTTAATTACATCCATTCTTAAGGATAGCGCGAGATGTTTTTATTGCTTTCAACAAATTTCGTGGACCATCGTCGTGCATATTGATTTAAATTTTGATTTGTAAACCACATTGGTGCGTACACTCTTATGACGAACTCTGCCAGAGTTTGAAGTTGGTTTGAAGGATCTGAAGAGCTAATGTATAAACGCATAATGCGATTTGCGGTTGTTAGTCAACGTGCATGAGACATTTTCCCACGTTGCCTTTGTGACAAATCTGACAAGCAGTTTCCATTTGTGACAGCTTGGCAAATTTCCCAAAGGTATCGCTGTTCTGTACTAAGTTCGTTTCTGTCAATTTTCGGAAATTAGCTAGAAAGGGCTACAAATTTAACAACTTGGAGGTTCTAACAATTTGCCAATAATCACCCATCTGGGCCAGAAAATGCATAAGGCCCACTCGTTCCACCATCCAAATGCTGCACCAAATGTCGGAGTGGCAACTCATTTGCGTGTAACTGGCAGATAAACCAGTGTAAGGGTTTGCCAAAGGCTTTCCCAAAAGCACTCTTGATTGGTATAACCAACAGAGAGTGGTCTATTTGTGCTAAATATAAAGAGTATGAGCCCACTGATGATGACAAGTGCCGAGGGTTGTATATAAGAAAGATTGTCGAAGCTCTTAGAAAATGGGTGACAGCGGCGTATAGTGAATATGTTACACCACCGCTAACGATCTGATCAACACATCGTTTTCTCTTTGATAAATAATCCTTAAGTGAGAAGGAGCTTGCCAGTTTCTAAAGAGAAAAATGGAAA
>JABUQX010043326.1:0-10000 GCA_015478945.1 Trachelipus rathkii
AACAAGAAGAACTGTAGATCGTGATGGATGAGGCTTCATCCTTTACGACTAAAGCTAGAGCAGTGGGTATCGGAATGAAAATACTCATTCTCTATAGTCTGCTAATTGCATTCACTAGAAATCGTGCATTCTGGGAACACTCGACAGCAAAAAAGGCGGGCTTCATCAATCGATGAAGGAAACACTCGTTCTAGGTCTCCTACGAAAAATTCTGCTCTTGCCAAAAACATTAACAACTTGTAACTTGCTTTCTTCCTCTATTCGATAGACGGTTCGTGCTAATCTCCAAACTGAAAGGCAAATTTTTGGTCTTCTTTCCTCTAACTTCAACCGACCGATCTGATCTTTCCGCCCTCCCTTCTCCTCTTGTGATGCTGCCTGGATAATTATCGGTGCATGGGACTCTGAATTATGACTTAGGAAGGCGTGACGGATGCGTTCCTTCTAATGTGAGGGAATGTGCCCCCGAGCTGACGCTCGCAATAATTCTCTATGTTCAAACTAAAACTTCTAGTTGGAAGGGCCACACGTCAACACATCTTCACTCATTAGTTCGGCTCCCTCTTTACTTCTAATGCCTTCGTCAATCTTCCGATCTAGTCTACTTATCTGGATAGATTCCGGGTGTCGCCTCAACCTTATGAAATTATTCTTAAAAAACTCAACTTACAAATCCTTTCCTAAAAACCTTCCAATTTCCTATCTTCGTTTAGACGTCTGTTCCGTTGAATATATAACATCCTTGGTCTTAATATAAACAAAAAAAATGTTTTGGAACCCTCACATCACAACGGTGCAGGGCGGCCGTAAAAAACGGGGATTCGTTTAGACTGGCGGAGACTTTTTTTCCTCTCTCAGTTACTCCACAGCTCTATGCCTCATCCGCCTTGTATGGAGTACTGTGGCTATCATATCGGGGGGTCTCTGGTCTCACCTTTTGGACAGGTCGCCAAACCAAAGACTAAAACTTCATATTGCACCATACTCTGACCCTTTTATTTTGCGGGGCGATTTTTATTCTTTTCATAAGTAGCCGGCAACGTCAGTATCGAGGGAACTTGTCAATCGCGTACCACCACCTTTACTGCCTCGTAACACTAGGGGTGCTGGGTCTGCGCACGGAGTTTTGTGTAATATGTTAACTCCAAAATTGGGGGGCTTCTCTTTCGTCATCGTTCTGGAATTCTTCTTCATTTCTTTGTTTCCTGCTGAATTAATTCCCTGCATAAGCTCGCTGCATCATTATGCATGAATTTGGAAGTGGAATCTGAGCGTGCAACAACCCCTTCCTTAAATAGAGCTCTGCCCGTGAGTGTGGGGTACAACGTGTAAAATATATATTATATATAATATAGTATATATATATATATATTAGTATATAGTATATAGATATAATTATAATATATATATATATATATATATTATATAATATATAGAGAATTATAAATTAAATATATATAATATATTATATATCTATTTTTTTTTTTTTTTTTTTTTTTTTTTTTTTGTTTTTGTTTTTTTTGGGCTGTCGGGTATTGCTGGCTGTCTAAACCATAGGCCGCCTCATACGCCGCCCTAAGCTTGCTAGTTGGCCTATTGTAAAGGGCAGACCCGAAAGCCATCAAATGTATACAGAAAACTATAACTATACACGGAAATATAATTAACATTTTTGGGATGATTCAGCAAAGTAATTTCATCGACAAAACTTAAAAATAAATTTATTTTATTCAATATTATTAATTAAACTCAAATATTAGTATATCTTCAGACTGAATTACTAGCTCTGGGAGGATGGGGGGGACCTTATCCTTCATTAAGTTCACGGGTAGAATGAATTGCATACATTTTATGTAGCTTATGAGAAAATTTTATTTTTCTTATTTTTATAGCATTTTAGGGTCAGCGATCGAGGGACAGAGGAGGACGAGTCCGCATCGTCGTCCTCCGGTAGTCCGAGAACCCGGACCTACCCATGCCTGTAATTCATCCTTCGGTATTCTCTATTTATCAAGAAAAATAGTTCACACATGTGCAATTTGCGGCCTCCCTCCGACTACTCATATCTTCACATATTCTCAAAAAACTGTAATTTTTGCCACATTTTAACGAATTTTTAATTTTTAAAGGGGAGGTATTTGTTTTTTTTTTTTTTTTAAATGAATTTTCAGGGGTTAAAAGTCTCCTGAATAAAACATATATTGTATTATTCGTGTAGATCTGTTATAGGTTATTTACATGCCTGCATGTTCGGGATGCGGCCATATATAGATATAATATATATATAGATAATAAGTATAAGATATAATTAATTAGTTATATATTATATAATAAACATATAATATAATAATATTATAGATATATATATAATAGTATATATATAATATATAATTATATATAATATAGTATAGTATAGTATATAGTAATATATAGGCGTATATATATATTTATAGTAATAATATATATAGTAAATAATATATATATATTTATATATAATATATTATATATATTAATATGTATATATTAATATATATTCAGTGGGCGTAAATAAACCACGCAAACCCGCGTGCGTGGGAGGGGGGCGCATGAGCAGAGGGCGCACGGGCGGGGAGAGGATGAGCACTTTTCGATGAAAACTCCATAATGAAAGCTTAAAACTATTTTGCTGATATTATATAATATATAATTATAATAATATTATAATATGATAATATAATATATAGTAGTATAATATATAAATATATAATAATATAATATATATTAAAATTTAATATATATATATATATATTAATATAGCGAGTGGCGACGCTGAATAAGTGTGTTTTGAATGTCGCCTGCGCCTAAGCCCGCGGTGACCGTAGTGTATATCGCTATCGCCTATATTTCTGTCACATCACGCCTATTTGCCCCTTGCGCCTATGGCCTCCCCTGCTACTTGGCGGTCCGGGTGGCTGTTTCTAATTTGATTTAGCAAGGTAAACTTTAGTGCGATAATAAAACAGCATGCTTTTATAAGGAAGCAAAACACATTAATTAATTTTGTGTAATAAACACGCCGGGGTAAAACTAATATCACACTTCCTCTTCCCTCCTCCATGCGCTTTGTGGGTCCATTTTTTCGCGCCCAGGAAGTCAGCACGATCGTGAATGAAGTTGAAATATTTGTCAGGAGCCATAGGTGCCAATTTGTATTTGTATTAAAACTAACTGAACTAGTCTGTATATATATAATATTATAATATAATAATAAATATAAATAATAATATTATATATATATATATAATATATATATTAATATTAACTTATATTATAATATATAATAGAAGTAATAATAAAGTTTACACTGGTTTTAGAATAATACAATTTGGCCACGCTGTGCTCTAGTTTAACTTTAGGTAAAAAAAAAAGTGTTTGTTCTTGTGTCGATTAGTCCGGCGATTAGGCGCAGAAGAATCGGCTTTGCCTTGCTTAGTCCGCCTTTAAAAATTGGTGCGTTGCCTATGCGCTTTTGCGCCTACAAATGATGTTGCGCATATGCGCATAGGGCTCAACTCGTTGCGCATACGTCCCACTCGATATATTAGTATATATATATATATATATAATAGTAGTACTATATATATATATATTATATATTATATAAATATATAATATATATATATATTATATATATAAAGTATAGTATAATATATATATATACTATATATAAATATATTATCTATATATAATACTAATAATATATATTATAGAATATATATATATATATTATATATATATATAATAGATTATATATAATAATAGATAATAATATATATATATTAATATATATATTATATATATTATAATATATATATATATATAATATACTATATAATATAATAGATATAGTTAGTTTCGAAAAACATGGTTTTTAAAAAAACCATAAATCCATTGTTTTTTTTAATAAACAATAAACAATGGTGTTTTGTTTGTTTTTTGGGTTATATGCATTGAGTGTTTAATGGATTTTATTGGTTTTAAAGATTTTAAAGGCAAAAACAATACTGGAAACTGGTAAATACCACAGGTAACACATATTTTTAAATCTTAATAAATTTAGATTTAAATTCAAATGTTCTGGATAACTGAAACGGGTAATAAATTACTATTATTTTTTTATTTGTACATTCCATATAAGTAAAATAAATAAGGTATATACTACGATATAAATCATCTGCAAAAAAGGTATACTTATATTTACCCCCCGCCAAAGAAAAGTGCATAATGAATAAGTTTATATCAAATTAACCTATAGATAATTGAATCTATTTTACTTACTATTTGAATACTAGGGATATATAATGTATATGAATATATAATATATATATATATAATATCTATAATATATATATATATATATTCTATAGTATATAATATATAATTATATATATAATAATTAATTAATATATAATATATATATATAATAGTATAATATATATATATATATATATATATATATATGATTATATATATATATATATATTATATTAAATTAATATAATATAATATATAATATATATAGAGAGAGAGAGTAGATGAGAAGAGAGAGAGAGAGAGAGAGAAGAGAGAGAGAGAAGAGAGAGAGAGAGAGAGAGAGAGAGAGAGAGAGAGAGAGGAGAGAAGAAGAGAGTTCATCATAAATAGGAAACTGAATTATGCACTTAAGAATTTTTATATCCAAAAATAACTAATTTCCTGCTGTAGCTGTTCCAAACCTATTCTAATGTTGCTGGGCACAGTCCCAAGTTGAAAAAGCCCTTCAACATTTAGCTAAGTTGAGAAGTTTATTTTCAATATATAGACGTATCTAATTTTTTTTGAGAGATCTGTGACCAAGATGAGAGTCACATGCTTCAGCACAGAACATTAATACGGTATTTTATGAATGGAGAAATGTGTTGCTCATAATTTATTCTTATTAAACATCTACCTGCTTTGAATACTCATCCTCTGGAAGTACTGTTGTCTTGATATCTGGTTAAAAATAATATCCAATAAGTGAGTGTCTGTTATCTGCCTGAATGACTTACCTTTTTTATCTTTTGCTATAAGCTTGTCTGAAAATGGTGGAGTTAAGATCTTATACGCTTCCATATTTATATTTTTCAAATATAACATCACACGTTAGTTTACCGTCATTGCTCTTAGCTTGGTTGATGTCGTGGCCCAGCACTGTCTCATCAAAATGAGTTGAATTATAATTTTGAAATGTGGATCGGAGGGTAAAATGAAAATCCTCAAGGCTCGACAGACAAAATCATAGTTTTAAACGTGTTAAATTTTATATTATAATAATGTATATATATATATTATATAAAAATATATAGATATAATATAATATAGAATATTATATATATATATATATAATATAATAGTTATATATATAATATATATATATATATAATATATATAGTATCGTATATATATTATATATTATTTATATATATATATATAATATTATATATATATATATAATAATATATATTATATATATATACGTATATAATATAGATATAATATATATTATAATAAATTATATATATATACAAATATATAATCATTCTCACAATAATATATAAATCAGCAGAAAATTTTTATTGCCTTTCAGTTACCCTTCGATTGAAAAATTGGTGTACCCTCAGCTAAAAAAACGTCATTAATAAAACATTGTTTAAAATATTATGCCGTTTTTATGGTTTTAAACATATTGATTTTTTTATTTGCTAGCTATCATGGTTAAACCAAATGGTTTTAAAAAAGGTTTTTATATTCCCACTCCATAATTATATAATACTATAATATAATAATATCTATATAATATATATATATAGAGTATATATATATATATTATATATATATATTATATATATATTAATATATATATATGATATATATATATTATATATAATGATATATTATATATGACGTATATATAATAATACTTAATGATAATATTAAAATAGAACTGACACAAAGGCTGACTTTTTTACTTCAGTTTAATGCGTTGTTTTCAAAGCAAAATTTGTTGAAAGTATTAACATCACTTCTAAAACACTCCAAAAATCAGACATACTCTTTGGATGAAGCTTCCCACTCTTTAGAAAGGTGTGGCACGGTGAAACTAAACCAATTTACGGGAGAGGTACAAGCTAGTGGATCAGGAGGCTCAGGAAATTGCAAGAAAGCTGGCAAATTGAGATTAATGTGCCTTATCTTGCGCCCAAAGCAAAGTGACAAGCCCTTCTTTGATGAACTTTTAAGATGTTTGACTTTCAATGTTGATCCTTTCACAATTCAGGTGATAATTTTTTTATAATACAGAGCATTGAATACTAATAGGCAAAGTGATATCGGGAGCACGAATATGAGGAAGGGACAACAGTGTTTTGGCTTTTTAGTCCCTTACAGCCCTACAAGAACACAAACAGATAAAGAAGCGCATGTGGAGTCTTCGACATTCTGTACAAAAATATGAAGAAACGCCTAACGAAGTTCTTTAGTTACGAATGTTCTGCTTCAGGAAATGTTTTGTCAAGGTGAAGATAAAGAGAAAGCAAAATTGACAAAAATAATACAAGTGGCAGAATTTTGTTGATTGAAAATAGTATTGTACTTGTAGATTCCAGTCATTGTAAAGCTTTAATAATTGTTGCTGAATACTCCCAGTACTACATATCACTGCTGAGATCATACTTTTTTCAAAATAAAACCTAATCAAAGAATCTATTTTGAGAGTACCGATACTGAACCGTAAGGTTAAGTGAATTGGCTGTAATTGCCTATAAGTAGATCGGCTCGCCCGATGACTTCAGGGAAATTAGTCGCAACATTTTGTATGCAAAGAGCAACAAGGGGATTAAGATCATATTAGAAAGCATAATCAAAAGTTAAGAAAATATGACATAATGTGGTATGTTTATTAGGTATAAGTTTTGCTTACTTTACCAATAGACAGTATGTAAAGTGTTTAAAAAATGCGCATTTATATATATATTATATAATTATATTAATATATATAAAAATAAGATGATATATATATATATCTATATATAATATATTAATTAATAGTATATATATATATATTATATAATAATAATATATATAATATATGATATATAATATTATATATATATGCCATATAGACGTATCTCCATCATCAGTGAATACCATAAAATAAAACAATAATAATTTAGAGCGCAAATAAATTCTATAAAAATTTTAAGTGACTAATCATTTAAATTTTAAATAGTCAATAGATATATAAGTACGGTATACACTAGAATTGAATATCTCATAACAAATAATAGTTCCACAATTTACAGAAGCCCAACAAAAAAAAAATCACTAGAAAACTTTGCAAGATCTACAATATATAATTACCGTCCTATGGGAAGAAATTTATTATGTGTGAGGCTCTAATAATTTTGGGGTTTCGGCAATGGTTTAGCCGTCTCCCTATGGAAATTTTCCCATTAAGAACCCATAAAGATGAATGCTTAAATTTTATTTATCAAGTTATATATACTGTGAAACAACTCAATTTTCTACAAGTGTGCTTTGTAGGATTTTCTTTTCGCTACTTATTCCAGTAAAAAATGTTCATAAGGTTTTTTGTAAGATTAATGGGTCTTTTTGTCAAACTAGAAAACTATTCGTTATATTAAGGTAAAATAATAGCTAGTTTTCATAAAGTAGAGATTAAGTCCAATTAGCATGCATATATCATTTTTTAATTATAGGTTGTTTCAATCCAACCTATATAAAACTGCTCCATGGAGTCTCTGCAAGGTTAATGGAAGCCTTAAAAGTCATAAAACTATGAAAACTACATATGTTATCTTATTATAAGCGAGTTAGTTTTTAGAGCTTACAAAGGGACGCCATTAATCGACATAAAGAAACCTATGAACCATTTTGTAATGGAATAAGTAAGCGAAAGAATTCCTTTAAGCAACTTTTAGGAAATGATTTGGTCACGCTATAAATATTGTTAATAATTTTGGCTTAACTCGATAAAACAATACAGAATAAAAAATAGACACGAAAAGTAATAAAAAATAAAAATATTCATTATTTTTTTTTATTTCAAACACTTAACTTATATAATATAATAAAAATAGAAGTAAAAAATAATGTAGCATTTTAACAAAAAAAATTGAAGAATTAAAGGGACATCTCTTTATAAAGATTTATGAATTGTTTAAATGTAATATTTTTTATTTTCCATTAATTTTGGATAGGAATTTTGTTTTGATGTAAATAATTGTTTTTTTTTTGGATTGTGTGTTGAGAATTATATATATATATCATAGTATATATATATATAATATATATAATATATAAATGATATAATATAAATAATATTTATAACAATATAATATATATATATTAGACAGATATTATATAAATATATAATATCGATATATATATAATAAATTATATATAATAATATATATATATAATATTAATATATATATATATATATATAATATATGATAATATATAATGATAAAATATAGTAAAATATATATAGGTATAATATATTATAAATATGATAGAATATAATTATATCATTATAATATATATATATATATATATAATATGAATTATAAGTATATATATATATGATATATAATATTATAATTAAATTATGAGGTACAGGAAAAGTCCAAATTTCTTAAATCAAAAATATAATTATTAGTCAAAACAAGAAGTTAAAAAAAAACGTATTTAAAATCTTTGGATTAATAAAGTTGGTCCACTTAAGTGACAATGTCATAACATCAATATTTCACTATTAGCTAATGCATAAAATTAGTCGATAGACCCAAATTTTGCCATGTAGTGACAGGATTGTCTACATTAATTTGTTGAATAGTCAGATGAGATTACTTGCTTTTAACTCACTAAATGGTTGTCACCTGAGGATTTTACCCATCTTGTGAAATATCAAAAAGAAATAGAATTACAAGTGGTGTCGGGATATTCTAGAGCGGTTAAGGATCTTAGACCTACACCGCTTCAATTCCCTTGAAGCCTAAATCTTCCCGACATCACACCAGCGCTTTATTCCTTATGAGAATTCGTCAAAGATCTATGTAAAGACCCAGGTGACAGACATTCGCTGATTAAAACAAGAATATCGCATATATTCCCTAATTTCAACACAAATTAATGGGAAAATGCTGAGCGTACCATGAACAGAATTTGAATTTCGTACTTGATTGTTTTGTGAATTTTCACTAATGTGGCACTATTGAAACATTGTCACTTATGTGAAACAAATTTGATAATTAAAGATTCTAAATACTCTTTTACACAATCTTTTGGTTCAACGCAATATATATTTATTAGCTATTGAGACGATTGTACCAGAATAATTCTAGGACACACTATAATATATATATATATATAATAATATATACTATATAGATATATATAATAGTGATATATATTTATTATCTATATTATATATATATATGATATAATATATTAAATATTTATATAATATATTAATATGAAAGTATATTATATAATATTATATAATATAGATATTATATATTAAAGTATATTGGCAATATAATATTACTATAGTATATATATATATATATATATAGTTATAAATATATATAATAATATATATATATTATAATATAGTAATATATATAGGCATATTGTAGATACTGTACTGTGACTTTTTTTCTGAAAAAATTCTAGTCAGAAAAAGTTAAGTAAGTAAAGTTTTAAGAAAATTCTTTATGGCAAGCTTCTGAATTTATGCAGAAGCTTGCCACTAAATAATTTTCTTAAAAAACTAAACTTAATTTAACTTTTTTCTAAACTTAGAAATTTTTTGAACTTAGAAATTTTTCAGAAAACAAGTCACAGTAACGTAAAGGTGAAAATATGTCATAATATATATATATAGATACTATATATATAAATAGTATTATATATATAT
>JABUQX010043326.1:15000-17500 GCA_015478945.1 Trachelipus rathkii
AGATCACAACAACTAACTGGTGTTGCTAGTTAATTAGTTATCAAGATTTAAACACTCTTGTATAAAGTCTTGATACTTTATACAAATGTTATCAAAGAAAATTAAAAAATTTGTAATTAAAGTTTGTATTATTTTTATATACCAGATGCACAATGACCTTCTCCCTCACCTCTCTGCAGCCATTGAAGGGCTTAGCAAGCGCGGTCGCTCCAGTTCAAGGGAGAGTGAGTCTCGCAAGCGTCAGATGTCTCTGGATGAGAGCTTCAGGTCAAAGTTCAGCCAGCAGAGAGCAAGACAAGGTTACACCAGGTGAAAAAATTCAGAAACATAATATTAGTTATTTTAATTGAACTCAATTTTTTTTAAATAGGTATATGAGCGACTTAGCGTCTTCACGTTTTAAAAATATTTTTATTAAAAATTTAAAATATATTGATTTATTAACTTAATTACTTTTTCATCATTAGGTGGTTCATTCATTCAATGATGCCACTGGATTTAGCTGATGATCCTTACACGAAGGAGATGTTTTACCTCATTAATCCCGAGTTTCATCCCACCTCAAGGAGGACTTTGAGCAGGGATATTGAAAAGCTGATGCAAAAGGGGAAGACTCGACTGATAAACAACCTCTTCCACCAGAAGTGGGTGGCCACTACAGCCGACAGTTGGACCGCCCACAATAGGTCCTTCTTGGGAATGACAGTCCACTGGATTGACAGGGTCAACCTCAAAAGGTGCCATGCAACTTTGGCGGTCAGGGAGGTGAAGGTAAGAAAATTAAAAAGTTAAATTTTGTCATTTTATACCTTAGTCTCATAACCATAAGAACATATGAGGTGTAAATATTATTTAATTTACAGACTAAAACAATAAAATTATTGTCTTTAGGAAAGGCAAACTCACCAGTTACTGGGGAAACTAATCACAGAGATTCATCATGAGTTTAGCATCCACGGTAAGGTGAAGGCCACCACTACGGACAATGGCACCAACTACGTGGCAGCCTTCAACGCCTTTGGTGAGTCCAACCAGGACCAGGAGAACCTTCCTATGGACCCTGATTATCCTGACTTGGAGATTGTGGATCTCCAGGAGCTCCTGAGGGCTGAGGGTGACAACCCAAGTCTGCCGCCTCAACACCGCTGCAGGTACTTAGAATTCGCGAAAACTAGTGCTAAATGCTACTAATATATATTAATAATATTATTAAGTAATAAGTATTAACAAATAAAGATTTGTCATTTAAGATTTAACTAATAATCTTTGAATTTCTTGAATTAAATATCTTATTGTTTCAGTGCTCACACACTCAATCTGTTGGCGACAACAGATGTGAGTGATATACAGGGCTGGAGCAAGGGGGGCTCACAGTGGAGGAGGACCATAGCTAAGATCCAGGCCCTGTGGAACCTTCAGAACAGGGCCCCAGTGGTGGCCAACCAGATCAAGATTGTCGCCAAAAGAAAACTGAAGACTCCTGTGGTGACAAGGTAGTAGTAGTTACTATTAAAAAAAGAAATTTAGCGTAAGAAATTGTTGCCGATTAATTATAGACAAGTTCATTTTATAAGTTTTTGATATTTTATATAAAGTTATATTTATTTCTGCAGATGGAACTCCCTATATGATAGTGTGATGGTCCTTCTGGAGGTTTTAAGGGTCGAAAACCAAATGGATGCCATAAACACCATCCTCATCAAGCAGCCCAAGGGAGGTTCCCCTCTCACAGAGGTAGACGTCGAGGTAAATATAAAGTATTTTTAAAGTAGCAATTGCTCTTTTAATATTTTTATTTATAATTTAATAAATTTATTAAATTATAAATCTCCTCACAAACCCAAACCCCCTCCATTAATCCCTGTTCTGTACCTGTACCATCGCTCTTGCTTGCCCAACACTCATATCGCTACTTCGTAAACAATCTCTAACTGAATATATCCACCTTTTTTTCCGGTCGTCCGACAGGCAAAACACTCTCACATGTGCTCTTATACACTTTCTTAACCAATATGGTGTTCTCCACCTTCTCCACATGTCCAAACCATCTTACAAAATCCTCATCAAATTTGGCAGTCTTTTCCCTTACCCGCAAGACACGCTTCCATGATAAACTCGTTCCTCATCTTATCCAATCTCCTAACTGCCAAGAACGCCCTCAGATTGTCCATCTGTACAACCCTCACTCTTGATCTATTCGCCCTATTCCATACAGATACCTCGCTCTCGTGCTCCCGTATTTTTATTAATAATCAATTATGCTTACGTAACTAAGCAATATATTAATTTTCACTCTTTCAGGTCATGAACGAGTACACATTGGTCATGCAGCCTGTGGCGCAGTGTCTTGATATGCTTCAGGGGGAGAAAAGGGCATACATGGGCACCCTCCTACCCCAACTTTGGTTGATGAAGACCAGCCTTGAGGAGAAGAGTGAAAATATTCATCTTGTGTATGCAAGGCCACTAGTACAGGCCCTCCTCAGTGGCTATGAAAAGA
>JABUQX010043326.1:22500-24634 GCA_015478945.1 Trachelipus rathkii
TATATATATATATATATATATATATATATATATATATATATATATATATATATATATATTATATATATATGTTATATATATATATATATATATATATATATATATATATATATAAGGCTGTAGACAGGGGGGTCAGGGGGTTCAACCCCGAAATTATTTAAGCGATCAAAATTTTTGATTCCTGTCTCTTAATAATAATACACACACACACACACAATAATAATAATAATAATAATAATAATAATAATAATAATAATAATAATAATAATAATAATAATAATAATAATAATAATAATAATAATAATAATAATAATAATAATAATAAAACAAAAAAAAAAAAAATTATTATACACACTTTACTTAATACATTAACCTGGCAATCTTCAGGTCCGTAACGATTTACGTCAAGTGGCTGTTCATATATGTATAAAATATTTAGACCAGGGACTTAAATGTAAGGTTTCCAAGTTTGCAGATGATAGCAAATTGGCTACCTCAGTAAGGAATACTGATGGATGTATAAAGATTTAAAAGATAAGGAGGGAGCTGTAATCGTTGATGGGATGAGCAGGTTCATTCCTTCTTCAACTAAATCTTTCTCTCCTCATAATCCATGGTTCGATCGTGCTTGTTCTCTGGCCATTCAGGCTAGAGACAGTGCGTATCGGGGGTGGAAAAATTCTCGTTCTCCTATCACTCGCTAATTTTCATTCAGCTAGAAATCGTTGCAGGGATACTCTTCGACGAGCAAAGCTGACTTTCATCAAACGAAAGTGCGCTAACCTCCTTGGTTCTCCTGCTGACAAATCTTTCTGGCCTCTTGCCAATAACATCTCTAGCAACTTCTGTATATCTGCCTTTCCTCCTCTTATTCGATCTGATGATTCTGTTGCTAATTCTAAAACTGAAAAGGCCAATCTCTTCGGCCTTCTATTTTCCTCTAACTCAACCCTGGACGATTCTGGCATTCCTCTTCCTACTCCTTCTCCTCTCAGGTGTCCTATGCCTTTGCCTGTGATTACATTTGATCGGGTGCATGGGCCCCTGAAATCTATGAACGTTAGGAAGGCGGGTGGCCCGGATGGCATTCCTCCCCGAGTTTTGAGGAAGTGTGCTTCCGTGCTATCCCCGCCCCTCGTTCAACTATATTCTCTATGTCTCAATACTAGCACTTTCCCTCAGTGTTGGAAGCTCGAACATGTCCAACCTATTCCGATAAAAGGAAGCCGCTCTGATCCTTCTAACTATCGCCCTATAGCTCTCACTTGTATTCTATCTAAGATCTTTGAAACCCTTCTCAACTCTCACTTCTTAGACCATCTGGAAACTCATTCCGATCGCCAGTACGGCTTTCGGCGTTCGAGGTCTACTGGTGATATACTTTCCTATCCGCTTTTTTTTTTCGCCTAGAAAACTACGGGGAGATTCAGCGTGGGTGGCGTTTGACATACCAAAAGCATTTGACCGAGTATGGCACGTGTCACTGCTCTCCTCCTTTGGGTTTCCTCCTTCTCTTTGCTTACTTATGTCTATCTTTCTTTCAAATCGCTCAATATCGGATGTTGTTGATGGGGCGACTTCTCTTCTTCTTTTTCTGTCAATAGTGGTGTTCCTCAGGGTTCTGTCTTATCTCCTACTTTATTCCTACTTTTCATTAATGATCTCACCTGCACCTCTAACTCTATCCACTCATATGCTGATGACTCGACCTTTCATTCTTCAAATCATCAATTTGCTCTCTTTTGCTTCTGTGAATTACCCTCTGGGTAATCTTTCATTCTATTCTCGCTGATCTGGATAGAATTTCCGGATGGGGTCGTCTCAACCTTGTGAAATTCAATTCTTTAAAAACCCAACTTCTACAAATCTCCTTCTCCAAAACACCTTCTAACTTTCCTATCTCTTTCGACGGTTCTCTCGTCTCTCCTGTTGACAATATAAACATCCTTGGCCTTAACATAAACAAAAAAATGTCTTGGAAACCTCACATCACAACGGTTGCTAGGGCGGCCTCAAAGAAACTGGAAGTTCTGTTTAGACTGCGAGACTTTTTTTCCTCTTCTCAGTTGCTCCAGCTATACAAGGGTCTCATCCGCCCTTGTATGGAGTACTGTTCTCATATCTGGGAGGTCAT
>JABUQX010043327.1:2500-7500 GCA_015478945.1 Trachelipus rathkii
ATAATATTTCTTTTCTCGAAAACATTATTTAAAAATAAGTACCAAATTTCCTGCGAAAACGCCTCAAATTCCGTCTCATAAGTACCGAATTTCAGTTGAATTGTTTGAAATTTATTTAGGGAAGGTTACAGCGTACGTTCGGCCGAGAATTTTTGAAAACCTTCGCTCTAAACTTGGGAGTAAAACGGACATTAACGACGCATAATTAAAACAAATGGACCAATACACAAGAAATAAGATCGTCATGAAGCAATATGTAGAAGAAGGAATGAAAAATTTCTTACATTTTCCGTTCTAAAATGTGTGAAGGTAATGGCAACGATTTGAAAATATTTTCTTTTAATATTATTTATTTTTGCAACATTTTTCAAAACATTTTTCTGGGGTTTTGATTTATTAATTGGTTTCAAATACGTAAAATCTTAAACTATCTAAAATTTTTGCATTTACCATTTGCAAAAAACAATTTATGAAAATAATATTTTATTTTTGAAATTTTTATATTATAGTTTAATATAATATATATATATATATATATTACTATATATACCATATATATATATATATATATATATATATATATATATATATATATATATATATATATATATATATATATATATATATATATATATATATATATATATATACTGCATGATCAACAGGTGACTAAATTGTCACCTAGCTACTACTGTAGGCTGACAGAACTATCACCCACTAGATTTCGGGGAGTAAGCGATCCTTTAATCTACTTCGGAAGGGAAATATCCGCCACCACCCCCTTGGTAGGGTGACTCGTAGGACTACACACTCTTCGTAGGAAGGGGGTGACCCAAATGAGACATCTTGTAAGGAAAAGATGAAGTCCTTTAGGAACTTTATTAAATAATGAACTCGTGAAATTTAATTTTAGTATCCTCAATATGTTGAGTGAAGGAGAAGACCTTATTGTATCAAATTTTTTTTATTAAGTTCGGATAACCCTAATACTGTTTTGTAGGTTAGTTTCTTTGGGTGTACAAGACATCTTTGAAAGGGAATGACCAGAGGTTTGATAAATTTTGATAGAATTTGCTAGATATATTAGAAATAGTATAGTTAGGTCAAGTATTGGTGAGTGATGTTAGGTTAGTTACCTTTGATTGGTAGAGAATTTTGTTAATGTCAGCAGCTATTCACAGTTTAGTATTTTAGATATGTTAGGTTAAATAAAGTATTGTTAGATTTTGTTAGGATAGCAGAGAGTGGTATGTTAAAACTTTGCTATGTTAATAGTTTATTCGTAGTTCAGTATATTAGATAGGGTAGGTTATGATGAATTTTGTTAGATATTATAGTGTAAATATATAGTGAATCGATGCTTAAATGTTTGTGTGCATATTTATTGTCAAATGTTTACGGAAATTATGCAATAATATAAACTTTTTTTCTGTTTTTCATGTATAAATAACTTATTTTTGTTATTTATATACAACGTATGAGTCTGTAATGCAAAAATTAAGTTCTTATACGATATTAACTATATGATCAGTAGATCATGAATAAGAGGGAGTGTGTGGTAAGACGGGATGGTTTTAATTTATTGATATATTGACTTACCGCCTTATGGTCGATAAAACATCAATTTTTAATAAAGTTACAATTTAAAAAGAAAATATATTAAATATAAATGTTACAGCTTGTAAAAAATATAAATGTTAATCGCAACGTTTAGAAAACGGTATATGGAATTAAAAAGTGGGATGGGACCTACTATGATTGCGTAATGTTTAAGTGTGAAGTAGATGACTTGTTTAACGTCTTCGCTATTTAGTTATAATCTTACATCCGAAGTGTCCATATGTATTTATAGGTTCTGTGAAATTATGGTGTTTAATAATAATAATAATAATAATAATAATAATAATAATAATAATAATAATAATAATAATAATAATAATAATAATATTAATAATAATAATAATATTAATAATAATAATAATAATAATAATAATAATAATAATAATAATAATAATAATAATAATAATAATAATAATAATAATAATAATAATAATAATAATAATAATAATAATAATAATAATAATAATATTACCGAATGTTTGTGTATGTAATAATTTTAATTATAATTATAATTATAATTATAATTATAGTATAGTATAATTATAATTATAATTATCCAAGTGTGTGTAATAATAATAATAATAATAATAATAATAATAATAATAATAATAATAATAATAATAATAATAATAATAATAATAATAATAATAATAATAATAATAATAATAATAATAATAATAATAATAATAATAATAATAATAATAATAATAATGTGTTTGTGTATGTGGCAATAATAATAATAATAATATTTTTATTACGGATTTTGTTTGGTTATATAAAGTAATGTTAGATATTGCTATGTTAACAGCTGATGGTAAGTTAAAACTATGTTAGTACTTATTCGTAGTTCAGTATGTTAAATAGGTTATGATATGATAGGTTTTGATAGGTTTGGTTAAATATTACTATGTTAATGCTAAATTAATATTGACATGTTATAGATATGATTGAAAAGTAGGTCTAGGTTAAGTTTTGTTGAGTAATGGTAGTTTATTTATTAATGATATGTAGGGAACTTTGTTAACGTTAGCAATTTATCGTACTTAAGGTATGTTATATTTGTTATGATACATTAACTTCTTAGTTCGGCAATGTTATGTCAGCTTTATTGGTAAGATAAAACTTTGCTTATATTGTAATTTGTTCCTGATAATGAAGAGTTAAAGATTTTAAAGTCTGCGTAAATATGTGTTTAAGTGAAACCTTGTTTACATGTTTGCTAGTTAACTGTTAATGTTAAAACTTTGAAATCCATATTGTACGTGCAACTTCCCAATGCAACTTCCGAATCCAACTTCCACCTGTCAGTTTAAGATTTGAAGTGTTCACGTCTGTTTATTAGTGCTCTCTAAATCAATGTGTGTTAATAATGATGATAATATTAATAATAATAATAATAATAATAATAATAATAATAATAATAATAATAATAATAATAATAATAATAATAATAATAATAATAATAATAATAATAATAATAATAAAGTGTGCATGTGATGTTAATAATAAATTTTTTTATTACAAAGTATTGTTAGAGATTGCTATGTTAACAGCTTTTAATAAGTTAGAACTTTGTTATGTTTGCATTTATTCGTGGGGCAGTATGATAGTTGGCTAGGATGTGATAAATTTTTCTTAGGTTTTGCTAAATATAACTATGTTCATGTGAAAATAACATTGATGTGAAATAGATATGATAGAAAAGTAGGGTTAGGCTAAGTTCTGTTTGGTAACGTTAGCTTACTTACCGTTGATATGCAAGGAACTTTGTTGATGTCAGCAATTTATTCATATGCAAGGTATGTTAGGTTTGTTATTATACATTATGCTCTTAGTTCAGGTAATGTTACGTTACCTTTATTGATGTTTAAAATTTGTTTGTACAGATAATTAAATAAGGAAAGATTTAGTAAAATATAAAATGTTTATAATAAATTTTGTTATATTCACACAAAGAGCCTATTCGTGGTATAGTTTGATAGATAGGCTAGGATGTGATAAGGTTTTGTAAGGTTTTGCTAAATACAACTATATTAATTTGAAAATGACATTGATGCGATATAGATATGATAGAAAAGTAGGGCTAGCCTAAGTTTTGTTTGGTAACGTTAGCTTACTATCCGTTGATATGCAGAGAACTTCGTTGATGTCAGCAATTTATTCATATGTAAGGTATGTTAGGTTTGTTATTATATATTATGTTCTTAGTTCAGGTAATGTTACGTTACCTTTATTAATAAGTTTAAACTTTGCTTGTGCCGATAATTAAAGAATGAAAGATTTAGTATAACACAAAATGTTTATAGTAAGTTTTATGTTATATTCATACGAAGAGCTTATTTTTATGTTATGTTATACAAACAATGAAGCTAAAATACGACTTTAGCAACTTGA
The DNA here is from genome assembly GCA_015478945.1 of Trachelipus rathkii. NCBI lineage: Eukaryota > Metazoa > Arthropoda > Malacostraca > Isopoda > Trachelipodidae > Trachelipus > Trachelipus rathkii. The sequence goes on from JABUQX010043327.1 coordinate 6,515, forward strand.
TCAATATTTCACAGAAACCAGGGAAGGGTGTGTGTGTGGTTGATTAGAATTTGATCTATTGATTTACTAAATAATTAATATTTTTTCGTTATGAAGCATAAAAAAATAAAAGATTTAGTAGAAACATAAAATGTTTTAATAAATTTTACGCTATCTTCACACCAGGAACATTTTTGTTATGTTTATACAAAGAACTTATTTTTATGTTGTGTTCACACAAAATGTGTGTTCAAAAATGACGTAAAGCAGTAAAATAGTAAAGCATGACATGATGGTGGACGTGTGGTGAGGTGTTTGCGCTACTGCTTTAATGATTTTAGGTCAATAAAACATATTTTTAATAAAAATGAAGTGTCTAATAATTTTTTTTTTTATAAAAACACAAAATAAATAAAATTTTAAAAATCAGAAGTTTTAAAAAAAAAAATTAAAAATAAATAATTAAATTTTTATAAACAAATAAAAACTAAATTATAAATGTAAAATAAAAGTTTTAAGGTAAATAAAAACTTTAAACAAAATATAAATTTAGGGTTATATGAAAAGAAAATAGAAATAGAAATATTTCCGTTTAAAAAGAAAATGTAGTATTCAAATTATTAAAGTCATAGTTTAAAGGGAAATATATTTTTATTTATTTATTTATTAAAAGTATACTGTCGAAGCGTAAAAAAACGGGCCACAAAGCATTACGCTATAGAAATAACTCACTACACGACTGAAATCAACACGTTTTCCATACACATTTATGTATGTATGTATGTATGTATGTATGTATGTATGTATGTATGTATGTATGTATGTATGTATGTATGTATGTATGTATGTATGTATGTATGTATGTATGTATGTATGTATGTATGTATGTATGTAATGTATGTATGTATGTATGTATGTATGTATGTATGTATGTATGTATGTATGTATGTATGTATGTATGTATTTATATATATATGTATGTATGTATTATCGGTTGATGGCGTAGC
>JABUQX010043327.1:17500-22529 GCA_015478945.1 Trachelipus rathkii
ACGCATACATTTAAACAAATGGACCCAATACACAAGAAATAAGGATCGTCATGAAAGCAATATGTAGAAGAAGGAATGAAAATTTTATTACCATTTTTCAGGTTACCAAAAAAGTGGTGAGGTTTACGTAATTGACTTTATTTTCTTTTTTTCTTTTTTTTCTTTTTTTTCATTTAGGCTGTTGGCAGATTACATTTTTTTTGTTTTTTATTTATTAATGTGATTTGAAAACGAAAAATTTTAAATAAGGGGGCCAACTTTATATGGTTATATCGTCTTGAAATCGTTTTTTGTGAATAAGCGGGACCGAAAAAATATCTGAACAACAAAATATTTTCTTTGGTGTATAGCTTGACTATGTATACAATTATAAATATATTAATATATATAATTATATATTATATATATATACTATATATATACTAATATATATATATATATATATTATTATATATATATATTATATCATACTATATAATATATAATATATATATATATATACTACATATATATATATACTATATATATACTATATATATATATATACTAATTAATATAATAATATAATATATTTCATCATATAATATATATATATATATATATTATATATATATATATATTATTATATATATATATAATATATACTTATATAATAATTACAGATGGATATAGATGTCGGGTTTGGCTCCTGCCACATTCCAAGGAATCCTCTCGAAGAATTAGTTACTATCCAATGGGAATATCACAAAACATTCGACAGCAAATATGCCAACCAAGTTTGCAGCACGATTGCCAAACCGCTTCAAAGAGGAAAAGTTCGAGAGGCACCAGATGAGTAAAGATTTAGCAGGAAATTGGAAGTTATAACAAAAGGCGTTTCACGGCATGTTGGGCATCATCTGCAAACGATCAACGATTTAAGAGTAGAGAGCTGCACCAAACTTTCTCCACGGTCACATTCAGGAATAGGGAAAATTTGTTGGGCAAGTCTGCCAACTTCATCGTGAAACTAAGAACGAAAGCAACTGACGAAGTGTGCGAAACTTTTCAAATCACCAAAGAGAGTGGATCAATTTCTGAGAATAAGGACATAGAGAGAAAATTATGCTTTTGGAGTTTTGGATAATCAAAAGGATTTAAGATAATCATTAGATGAAGTGAGAGGACGTGTGAATTTTGTTTTATAATGATATGAGAGATTTTAAGCCATATTGTAGAATAATATCCCAGAGAAGATTTAAATTTAGACTAAAATTGTTGCACTCATATGCTACAACATCCACCACGCCCTTTCTTGTATTGAAAATTGAGAATAAATGATAAAGTAAGAGGGAACAAAGTAGCGGTTATATCTCATCAGACTCTCAAGCAAATGTGTTTTCGGTTAGACAAGGGTGAGGCAATAGAAGAGACGGAGAGGTGGTGTTTCGAAAAAGTTTTCAGTTAAGAACAAGAGATGAGGAGCTTAGAAAGAGAAGTCATGTTCGACAAAGTAGAAATTTTGAGGAAAAGGCTTCACGAAGGATGCGGGTAAATCACATGAAGAAGAAATAAATCTTTCGCACCCAGAAGGCCAAAAATTCTGTGAAGGCGTAAAAACTACGCCCCCACGGGAGGCAGTAAACATCCCAAGTGGTGATGAGGGAAGGGGGGGGGATGAAGAAGACTAGTATTCTCTTCTTGGAAACCCGCCCTCATCGGATTTTCAAATACCGGTTTGTGACAATGAACATTTTTAATTAACTTCTTTGAAGAAAGTTGTTGAGATTGTATAAGTTGTCAATGATGTGTGAATATATATATATTATATATTTAATATAATTATAATATATATATATATATATATATTATTTATAACTTATAATATATATATAATATAATATATATATATAATAATATCATCATAACTATATATTATATATAATATATCATATATATAATATATATATATATATTATAATATAATATATATTTATATAACTATATATATATAATATAATAACTATAATTACTATACTAATACTATATAATATATCACTATATATACTACTATGCTATGTTGTATGTAATAATATATATATATATAAAATATATAATATAATATATATAATACATATTATATATAAATATATATTTATATATATATATACTACTATATAAAATATATATAATAATTATACTAATACATATATATATACTAAGTAAGATCTTAAATATATAATATATTTATATATATAATATATAATATAATATTTATATATATATATATATATATATATATATATATATATATATATATATATATATTATACATTACATATATATATATATATATTATATTATATATATATATATATAATATTATATATATATATATATATAGTTATAAATATATATATAATTACATATATATATAATTATATATATAATATTATATATATTTATATATATATAGTAATATATATATATATATTATATATTATTATATATATATAATATTATAATATATATATATACTATTATATATATAATATATTATAATTTATATATATAATATATATAATATATATAATATATATACTATATATATATATTCTTTATATATTTTATATATATTTATATATATAATCTATATTATATATATTATAATATATATATATATATATATATATATATATAATATATATAATAATATATATAATAATATATATATATTATATCAGGTCTTGGGTTAAGTCAAGTACTTGTACTTGTACCTTGTACTTAAGTACATTTTTTTGGAGTACTTGTACTTGTACCTTGCAGTTTCTAAAACTAGTGTACTTGTACTTGTACTTTGTATTGAGCCTTTTTGTTACTTGCGTACTTGTGCTTGTACTTGCGAGTACTTTTAGGCATTTTAACTATTGCCAATATTTTTTTTTAATTATTCTTTTTAAATCGTTTTCCTTCGTATTGATATGTAATTATTTCTTATATATGTATTCTAAATATAATTTCCATTTATGAATTTAAAGTATGTCATTTATAATATATATATATATATATAATAATATATATATATATAATCATAATATTATATGTATAATATATATAATATATATATTCTATATATAAATATATATAATATATCATATCATCATCAACCACCTTTTTTTCCCCAAGACTGGGGGTAAGGTGCGTACAAATGCATACGAAACAGAAAAGTAGAAGAAGAATATGACACAAGTCGAAAAGTAAACCCAGCCTTACCTCAGACCCTTTAATACTTATTAGTGAGAAACATCGCCGCAGTGCAAGAAAATCAACCTAGAGCTTCAGGGGACCAGCGATGGACCCGACTCAATATTTCATCTCGCCAAATGGTTAGGGGGGTCATCCTTGGCCTAGGTGGGCCACACCATCACACCCTCAAACCCTGACCATTCCTCCTAATTTTGCACCTTTCTTCTCGGCCTGCCAAACCTCACATTTCACTTCTCCAGACATTCTTTTGCTGACACAATCCACTTTTTTCTTTGGTCTCCCAGCAATATGATTCCCAACACACTGCACCACTAATACATCCGCTTACCACCTAACTATCATCCATATTTCACAATAAACCTAAACCATCTGAAACGTAACTTTCATTTTATTATCCTCATTATCTCTTTTATTTCACACCATACCAGCTCTGTATACGTTCATATCCTTATTTTTAATTCATTTTTTTAAACCTAACACGCCTTAAGATTGTCCATACAGAAACACATTGTAAACTATATCGAGATCTGTAGCTTCTTATTCCCACAGAGTCTCACTATACTGTTCATTAACACAAGTAACAGCATACCCCTCACGTAAGACCCTAAGCGCACTCAAGCAAATTTTAGTGTCTTTAACATCCACCCAAGTGATTTAATTGCACCAGCCAACTTCCTGCAAATTACACAACTTTCCTACGACACTTGGCATCATCCGTTCGCTTTTTCAATCGCAAACAATATTATATCCTATATTTAAACTCAGCTCACTTTGTTCCCAGCATGCTCACCATCTAGCATAACTTCAAACCGAGGACTGTCCTTCATTCACAACCATAACCTTACACTTATCTACGTTTACTTTCAAACGCCATCCTTTGCACACCTGCCAAAATCTCTCTCACTATCCTCATTCTCTTCAGATTTCACAGCAACAAAACTATATTATATATATATATATATATATATATTATATATATATAATTATATTATATATATTATATATATATATATATATATTATAATATATATATATTATAGGAGAATTGGTGATTGATTGGATTTGGAAGTTCTATAACAAAGCGTTTGTGGAGGGCATAGTTCCGAGGGATTGGAGGAGAGCAGAAATAGTACCCTTATATAAGATAAGGAGCGGATAACTTTGGTAATTATTATAGGGTAATTAAATTATTGAGTGTTGTAGGGAAGATATATGCTGGTTTTTTGGTTGAAAGAGATGATGTTGAATCGAACTTTGAAGAACTGATTTAGGGAAGAACAAGGTGCGTTTAGAAGTGGTAGAGGATGTGTGGATCAAGTCTGTACATTGCAACAAATGATTGGGATAATGAGGGAGGAGAAGAATAAATTGTATTTAGGATTTATGAATTTTGCAACAGGCGTATAATAGGATTTATAGGGAAGCTCTATGGCAGGTGGTTTTAGTGAATATGGTGTTTGGTGGTAAGCTTCTGAAAAGTGAAATCAAAAATATGTATGACGATAGTGAGAAGCGGGTGTAAGAATAAATAGAGTCGAAAGTGAATGGTTTAATATTAATCAGCGCGAGTGAAGACAGGGATGTGCTACGTCTCCTTGGTGAACAATTCTGTATATCGAATGAGGTTTTGCCAAGAAATTAGACGGTAGGGGTGACAAGGGATAGTGTTAAAATGATGGAGAGAATGGAAGAGAGTGGAGGGTTCAATACCTATTAATGAGGCATGATTTGTTTTGTTTGGGAATCTTGAAGAGAGATTTGAGAGGAGCTGGCGGCTGGTAGT
>JABUQX010043328.1:5000-7500 GCA_015478945.1 Trachelipus rathkii
CCTCCAAACCTAAACGCTCTCGGCAGAGCGGGAAATTTTCACGGAAAGCTACGGCTCCCTGCGAAGAGTATCTGCACAGAAGGAACTTTTATTAGCTTTTATACTTATTTCCTATCTTTACTTATGTTGAATAAAAAAACATCATTCAAATATGGATTCTAATACCAACCTCTTATATAGGGTGCTTGCTCACAAAAGAAGCACCAAATTAGCAAAGCCTTCCCTATATATATATATATATATATATATATTATATATTATAATATATTTTAATATATATATATATATTATATATTATATATTATATATATATATATATATTTATATATATATATATATATATACACAAATGTGGAGGTCTATATTTTTTCCATAATTAATTATACAGGAACCACCTAGCTTACAACCTACGACAAGAATATTCACTCTATAATTTAATTGTATTAGCAAAACAAAATGGAGGAATTTAAACATATGTTAATTTTTTTCTAAATGCGTCACATACTATGTATGCACGAGTTTTAATTTAATTCACAAAATATAATATATATATATATATATATATATAATATTATATATATATATATATATATATAATATATCACACAATATATATATATATAATATATATATATATATATATATATAAACTCGCATAGTTATTCGTTTATATATACATTTTGTCTTAAAAATATAAATGAGAGAAAAAAGCTTAATTGCAATTTCATATAGTCAATAAGAAGAAAAACTTGTCAATTAGTTTTCCAAACTTTATTTTAAGCAACTTATGTGGAGCATCGATTCTATACTGCGTAGTAAGTTAACAAACTGAAGATATATATATATATATATAATATATATATATATATAGTTAATAATATATATATATATATATATATAATATATATATATATATATTATATATATAATATATTAAAGAATGTCATCACTCACTAACAGGTGCCCTATTCCATAATAAAAAAAATAATAAAATTAACAAAAAATATTTAAAAACATTACATACTTTCTTACCTATATAATATATATATATATATAATATATAGATATATATTATACATTATATATATACTATATATATTAATATATATATATATATAATGATATATATATATATATATATTTAAAGATATATATATATATATATATATATATATATATATATTAATATATATATATATATATATATATATAATATATATATATATATATATATATATAATATAAATATTATATATATATATATATATATATATTCATATATATATATATAATATTATATATTATATATAATAACATATATATATATAGTATATATATATATATACTATATATTAATATATATATATATATATATATATTTATATATATAATATATTTTTAAAATATATATATATATTTTTTTTTCTTAAAAATATAAATTTAGTTGCTGTTATTCTATCCATATATCTGATATACTATATATATATATATAATAGTAATAAAGCAATTATTCAAGCATAAAAGTTTCCAGAATTTAGCGAATAATCATAAAAGTAGCTAAATGAGAAACTGAAATTGTTGAATGTCGCTGCGAGGCGAAAAGGATCCACTTGATTAGGTCTTCAGATTGGAGAGTAAATGACAGCGTGAATTTTCAATTGGCAATCTTATTTTAGGCACAACGAAATTACAGAGGTTGTTTACTCTTAACGTTGACCTTGAACAGCAACTCAAGATGGAGTATATTATTAAGTAAATATTAATAAATAAAATTTTCTTGTATTTTGAGTAAATATATAAATATATATATAATAATATATATATATATGTATCTATGTCTGATAATTAATATAATATATAATCTATATATATATAGTATATATTATATATATTAATATATGTATTGTATAATATATAATATATATATACATTATATATATAATATATAGTATATATATATATTTATTATTAGTTATTATAGTATAGTATATTATATATATATTATATATACTATATATATATATATATATATAATATATAGTTAGTATATATATATTATATTATTATATTTATTGGTGTATCCTATTCTGTTTTACGAGCTGTTCTCCTGTTGCGGAGTTTTTGAATGTTTTTTTGTTAATTAGTATTGCTGGGATCTATATGATTACTGTGTGTGAGCATATTTTGAATTTTGTCACGTGGTTAGAGTAAGACATGATTCTCGGAATGAAAGTTCGGGGAAATTTATTGTTAAATGAAGTTTTTTTAAGAAATCAAGGGTAGTTGTATGGTTAAGGTTATTGTGTTTTCATAATAATGAATAGTCTCGTTTATTAGGGGTTGTTAGGTGTTACACGTACAGAAAAACATTACGATATTTGAATGGATAGCGTTATAGAATGCTGTTATTTTACAGAAAATTGTATAAAAGAAATTAGAATATGATGTGATATTTTAGATAATATGAATAAAAGGTAGATAAAGAAAGTTCTATAATTGA
>JABUQX010043328.1:15000-17500 GCA_015478945.1 Trachelipus rathkii
AGGTTTCCTCGCTGTGAGTCGTATATGTTTGGTTACGTGTGCGGCCGTGTCTTCCAGGGAGAGCTTCCTATTGGCCCTTGTGATGTCCTCATTTTGGTGGTGTTCATTTGTGTGGGCTGGTGCCTTTTGCATACTTGTTTGCATGTTTGGTGGGGTTTAATGCCTTGTGTTGCTGCTCTGTGAGCGTATCTATTTTTATGTATTTGCCGGTTGTGGGGTTGTTTCCTACTTCATATTAATTCCAGCATCTTTCTTTGAAACTTCATCATTTGCTTTTTAGTACATTCAACCACGGCTTCTTTTTTACTTTTAAGCGCTTTGCATCACCTCTTCATTCCCCACTCACTGTTATCATTCTTACTTCCTACTTTAGCACACCACACATAGCTTCTTTTTTGCACTACTAAACAATTGCTTCCTTCATTTTGCCAAGCAAGTAAATCAGTTGAATGTGAACAAGTTGAAACTGGAATAAATGCTGGAAAAAAATGAAGGCAGCAATTGTTAGCAGTGCAAAGCAAGTATGTGGGTGTGCTAAAGTAGGAAGTAAGATGATAACAGTGAGTGGTGGAATGAAGAGGTGATGGCAAGCGGTTAAAAAGTTAAAAAAGAAGCGTGGTTTGAATTTTACTAAAAGCAAATGATGAAGTTTTCCAAAGAAAGATGCTTGGAATTATAAAATAAGGATAAAAGGAAATGAATGAACAACGATGCATACGTAAGAGAAAGGAAGAGGTAAATGAAACAGTTTGGAAGGAGGATGAATGTGGGACTACAAGGGAATAGAAGCTCTTCTGGAAGGAAGAGCGAAAGGTTAAGAATTAGATAAGGGGAACTGCTTAGAATAAGAATAGGGATGGTGTTTATGTAACTGATGAAATGGATGTGAGTGGAGTGTGGAAAAGAACACTTTGAAAATCTGGATAATATTGGCAGTAAGGATGAGGTGATAATGACTGTGTGTGGGTTTGATGGTGCAAGAAGGAATAGGTATTTTGGGGATGAGGTTATTAGCAAACGAAGGAGGTAATGGGTAGAGTGGAAAAAAGTTGAAAGAATGGTAAATCTGCAGGTATAGATGAAATTACTGGTGAATTGATCAAGAACGGAGGCAAGATGGGGATTGATTGGATCTTGAAGTTGTGTAAAAAGCCGTTTATGGAAAGGTATACGTTTTCGAGGATTGAGAGAGAGTACCTTTAATATAAGGGTAAGGAAGAATATGACTGTAGAAATTGATAGTGTTGTAGGGAAGATATATGCAGTGCTGTTTTTTGGTCGAAAGAGTGGGCCGAGTGGACTGAAGGACTGATTGGGAAGAACAGGTGCGTTTAGGAGTAGTAGAGGATGGTGGTGGATCACAATCTTACATTGAAGCAAATGATAGAGGAAATTAATGAGAGGAAAGAATAAATTGTAATTTAGGTTTTATGGATTTGGCAACAGGGGAATGATAGGGTTAATAGGGTAAGGTCTGATGGCAGGTGTTTAGTGACAATATGAATAGTGTTGGTGTGATTAGGCTTCGAATTTTTGTTAATTAAAGTAATGTTATGATGGATAGGTTGAGGTGTGTGTAAGTTGTAGTGGAAGGTTGTTGAAACTAGTGGGGATTGGTTTTTAGTGATGGTAAGGGTGTAGTGTGAGTGATTGGCAGGGGTTGTGTTTTGTATGTGGGCTCGCTTGGTGTGTGTATATTGTTGTCATATGTTGTGTTATTGAGTGGTTATTTTGGTGGGTTGGTAGGTGTGGGGATAGGGTATGGAGGATTGTGTATTAGTTGTTGGTGGTGGACAGGAAAATTTTTAGTAATGAGGTTTTGGGTTGAGGATTGTAGTGGAGGGTGCCGCTACCTGATGTATATGCGGATGATTTGTGTTTTGGTGGTTGGTCGGAATCTGAAGAGAGTTTGGAGGATTGGTAGAGAGTTAGGTGTGGCGAGGGTGTTGAAAAGAGGTTTGAAGTAAGAGGGCATAGATTATTAGTAATTAGGTTATGGGTTGTTGAGGTAAGGGACATGGTCTGCTCAGTGTTAATGTTGTGTATTTTTAGGATGTGGGCTCTGAGCTGGAACGATGAGTGTCTGAGTTGTGAATTATGGTTGGGTGATCAAGTGTTTTGAGAAGGTATACGGTATGTTGCAGTGAGGTTTAGTAATAGTTGGTTGGTGAAGCAAGAAGGTTGGCTTGTGCTATATTATAATCGTTGGTTGAAGTGTATAGGGACTAAGTTCTTTTAGTTGGCTGTCTAGGGGGCTTACATGAGGGTATGTTGTTACCTTGGTTGAGTATAGTGGAGTGGAGAGCGGGAGTGTACTGAATATGAGATTGTGGTGGGTTATAGATTTAATAGTTCAATTGGTGTTCAAGATTGGGCTATATTCTCTTTCGGATGCTTAGGTTTGCGTTGAATATATATTTGATGAGAAGATGAAGGAATGGGATTATTTTAGCAGACTTGTGTGGTTGGTGTGAAGAAAGGGGTAAACGAAGAGAATATA
>JABUQX010043328.1:20000-30132 GCA_015478945.1 Trachelipus rathkii
ATATAATGTAGTAGGTAGTGATGAGGGTTTTTTAAATTATGATGTGTTGAGTGAGTGGTGATGGGGGGTAGTTGTATTGTGTATTGGTTTGATTAGAGTGTATGTTAAGTAGTTTTTTGGTGTGGGTTGGATTTTGGGCCGTTGTGTGATATTTAGGGTTTTGGAGGGTGATATATATGATATGTATATATAGGTGTGATTATTTTTTATTTTTGGGTTATATATTAGTGTTATTTCGGTAGTGGGTTTTATATGGTTTAGTATTATGGTATTGTTATTGTATGGTATTATTAACTTATTATATATAATATATAATATATATATATATATATGTATAACTATATATATAATATATATATATATATATATATATATATAATATTATATATTTATATTATATATATATATATATATATATATATATATATTATATCTATATATATAATATATATATATATATACTGTATATATATTATATTATATATATATATATATAATATATATATCTATATATATAATATATATATATCTATATATATATATATAATATATATTATATATATATATATAATATATATATATATATATATATATATATATATATATATATTATCTATATTATAATATTATATATATATATAATATATATAATATTATATATATATATATATATATATATATATATATAATATAGTATATATTATATTATATCATATATAACATTATATATTGTGGGAGTGTATGTTCTTTTAATAGTTACACTCTTAATAAGCCTTTTTATGTATAAAATAAAGATGCCAAACAAAGAGTAAGCAATTTCTTATGCAAACAGCTACTCTTCATCCAATCATATTCTTTTCAGCTTAATAGAGCTTTAAAATTTTTTATCACCAATATAATATAGGGTAAATTTTGTAGAGCGTTTAGTCTTTTTAGCCTACTTTTTTTTCCCCTCTTTGAAAATTTCAGTGCTTTGATAATTTTTCAACATTTACTTTTGAGTTGTTTGTTGGTTGTTTGTTTTTTTTTTGTGTGTTTTGTAGGAATTTATAAATGGGTGGTGTTGGTGGGTCTTAAGTGAGGGTGTTGTGTGTTCTATGGGTGAGATTCTCGTGTATTGTAGGGTTGGTGGGTGTGTAGATACTTGACTCACTGTGTTCATAGCACGTGAGTATATTATTGTAGGCATGGTATTATTTTTGTACATAGTGAATTGATTTCACATAGATCCATTAATGAGTGAGTTGTTTGATTTGTTGTGGTGGATATTGTTTATTATATATAAAGTGTATGTTGCTATTTAGGTGTTGTGAGTGAAGTAGTGTTTATGGGTTGTTTAGGTTTTTGTTAGGTATTGAGTATATATAGGGTGTTATAGTTATGGGTGTATGTGATAGTATAGGGTGGGTGTGTATTTATTGATGTGTGTGAGGGTGATATTATATATATAGGTAGTATAAGTATTAGTTAGTAATGTATAATTAGTATGGTTGTTTAGTTTTATTATGTGTATGTGAGTGTTGATGTAGGGGTATGTAGTTTGGGTTTATATAGTTTAGGGGTTTGGTTTTATGATGATGATTATGTAGTGTTAGTTTTTAGTTTATTTTGTAATGAGTAGTGATGTTTTATGGTGTTTATAGTATTATTGGTTGTTGTGTTAGGGTATTGAGTTGTATATATATTGATATGTGTAGTAGTTTTTGGTTAGTTATATATATATATATACTATATATATATAGTTTAGTGGTTTAGGGGTGTTGGGGGTGTTTTGATTAATTTGTGGGCTTTACATAAAGGTCGCAATTCTTGAGAGAATATATTCCCAAATTAAATCAAACGCCAACATGGCCCGATACACTTCTGCTTCAAAGTATGGTTTCAAAAATATTTGTGAAAAACAAAATAAGTAAGGTGTGTGTCAGACGTTTCAGACACAACAAAATAGAGTGTTATAAAGAATAATCATATTATTCAAGACTATGGTAATGAAATAGTATGATACATAAGTAGATGAACGAGTATAATGGGAGAAAGATGTTGTTCATTTTTACCTCTAGCTATTTTTTAAGGTAGTGAGGGGGCTCGCTTTGGTTTGAGTAGTGTGATATTATAAATAACATACCCTTTATTATACTTGTTACAGGTGGGCTATAGGTCTTATAGGTAAGTCGGTTAAGTGAGTTATATTGTATTGGTGAGTTTTTGGGAGTTGAGGTAGTATGGTAGGGTGGAGGGTTATGGTGGGGGTTTGTGTATTGTTGGTTGAGAGGTGGGGGTGTGTGTATTATGTTTTGAGTTGATGTAGTGAGTGTGAGTGTAAGTTAGTGGTGGATAGTGAGGTGAGTATTTAGTTTGGTTGAATATGTAGTGTATTGATTAGTGAGGAGTTATGTAGTGGGTGTTTTGTGCGTTTGATTTTAGGTATGCGTTGTGGGGGTTGTGGCTGATTGGGTAATACATAATATAGTATATGGGGGGGAGTATGTGAGGTAGGTAGTATAGTTGTGATTATTTGAGTGGATGTAGGTTGAGGGGTGTGGTTTATATATTGTGAGAGAGGTTGTTAGTGATGTTAGGTTGGTGTGTTTTATTAGTGTTGGTGTTATGCGTGGGTGGTGTGTTGGTTTTTGTTGGTGGTTTGGGTTTGGTTTCTGGTTATTGTGAGGGTAGTTGTATTTTTTTATAGGTGGTGTATTGTAGGGTGGGGGTAGTATTGTAGTATGTATATATTATATTGAGTTATATGTATTGAGTAGTGAGTGTATAGTATAGGTAGTGTGTGTGAGTTGGAGTGAGGTTGGATCCTTTGTATGTTTTGTGTTTTATATGTGTTTGTGTCATATATTGTTTTATATGTAGTAGTGATACTAAGCGTTGAAGTTATTATTTATGATGATAAGTATTATTATTATGTTAGAGTTGTGTAAATTATAGGTGTGTGGAAGAGATGTGTATAGAGTAAGGTATAAGTTAGAAAGTGTGGAGTGCGAAGTGTGTGTTCTTATGAAGAGAAAATGTGTGTTTTGAGAGTCTTGTTTGAGAGATCGTGAAAGAGAGTTGTGTGGTAGTGTTTTGATTGATTTAGAGTTAATGTTTGAGATTAAAATTGTCGGTTTCTTTAGTTAATTGTTTTTGCGACTCTTCTATAGTTTTGATTTGTCTGGTGTAGTATATTTATTTTGATACACTTATCATAACTAAACTATGAGGGTCTAACAAATTTGGTACCTAATTGCTGGGCGTATATCCTATCCTAAATGGATTCTGACTTTGATTTGCAAGTAAGCCTATTGGTTATTGTTACTCTTAACCTAGGAGGTGGGGTATTCGGGAGGTGTGTGTCCGTATACGGGTTTTTTTGTGTCTCTTTGTTTTATGTGTGTTGTTTTTTTGTAAGGAGGGGGTAAAATTATTGATTGCATTGTGTAGAGATAATATGAGGTTCCGGAGGGTCTTTGCGTTGCTGTTTTTCGATATGTGCGAGAGAGTAGTCGAGTGGTATTTAAAAAGCTACGTGATTTTATTGTTAAGTTAGAAGATTTTTGGATCTGTTGGTTATCGAACAGCGAAGAAGGTTTATTTGGTTGTTGTGTTTAGGGGGTGGCAGGAGTAGGTGTATGTGAGAAAGTTAAAAGTTATAGGATAAAGAGAGAGAGGAAAGCTAAGAAATACTATAATAGGAAGTCGAGGGTAAGATTAAGTGTTCAGGAGTAGTGTATTTTGAGTATAGATATATTAGTATATATATATATTAGGTTATTCTAGGTTAGGTTATGTAGATTATTTGATAATATATAGATATATTATATATTGGTTATATATATTATATTAGTGGTATATATAGGGTATGAGTTTTGTAGTGAGGGTACTATGTGTTTATTTTTGCGTCTTGTTATGTTTTTTGATCGGTTTAAGTCCGTTGCAGGTTTTTTGATTTTTTTTTTTTTTTTGTTTTTTTTAAGCGATGTTGCTAGTATAGTGATGACTAACAATGATTTGATGGTGGGTGGATGGATTTTCGATGTTTTTGAGTTCTTGAATTTTGGGTGAATGGTGGGGTGAGGAGTAGTAGTTGTTTTGGTGTGTTTTTTATATAGGATTTGTGTTGGGTTTATTGTGTATAAGTATTTTGTGTACTTTGTGTTCGGTTTAGTGGTAGTCATAAAAGAGTGTGTGAGATAATAGAAATGAAATAGTTCGTTTGTCGCTGGATAGTATTGGGTAGGTGACGACACTTTTATATCAGGTGATAAGAGAGCCTAATGGACGATGGTTTTGTGAATCGATGCATGATAGAGAGGCTTGATTGTACTATAAAATGTTAAAAAAAAAAAAATTAGAGGTCTCGAGCGACGGGGGACAGAGGGGGACGTTTTCCATACGCTCCGTAGGGGGAACGGGGGTTGGATTTGGAAGCCCCGGGAACATTAAGAATATTCGGTTTAAAGAGCGGGGGTTCGCGGAGACGCCGGTGCGCCGCGGAATGAAGGGGGAAATAGTCCTACGCTCTGGGGTTCGTTCCCCGGAGGCGGAATAGGACGGTGCGACTCCTGTTATTTTTGCGGTTTACCGCTTGTTGGTATGTTCCGTTTTAGTGTGTGATATAAAGTGAAATTTGTTATTGGGTGGGAAAATATGTTTGGGAAACTTGACTAGGTGCGGTAGAAGAGTGTACACGATGGCCTTATATTGTATGGTTTGGTGGTGTGAATCTTATGCGGCCGTCACCTGTCTTGTATAGTTGGTGATGGTGTGTTTGGAGGTGGAGTCATTTGTGTACTGGGATTAGGGTAGTAGTTGTGAGGGAGATTAAAACAATTAACGAGAGAGGTTAATAGTGTGTGCAGAGAGGGGCTGACGTGTGTGGTGTTTTGGTGAGTTTGTTCGGTAATATATTCATATGGAGTCGCTTATTATAGGTGCGGTGAGTTGTTTATGTTGGGGGTAGAGTAGTTGAGCTAATTAGTGAGGGGTGTGAGTATTGGTATGGTTGAATATATGGTTTGAGGTTGTGAGTAGGGGTATTGAGTATTATTAGGTGTTATATATTATATAGTAGTGTGTGGAGGGTTATTAGGTATATTATATATATTGAGTGTATAGGGGTGTAGTGTGAGGTTGGTGGTTTATTATATGGATAAGTAAGGTTGAGGTTATAGTTTTTGTTATGTGTGGAGCCTGCTTTGTGCTGTTTATGTTACGACGTGCCGTGTGTCAGTTTTTGAGTATATATATATTTTTTGTTTGGGTGAATTATATTGTTTTTGTGTGTTATGGTATAGTGAGTGCGCTAACTTAGTGCGAATGGTGTAGAGGTGTGTGTGAACGGACGAGTGGTATTGCGATATTAAGTATGGGATATGTGGAGTGCTGTTGTGAGCATGTGTTACGTTTGACCTAGTTTTGTGAAAAAAAGAAATAGTTTTTTTTTAATTGCTAAGGAGTATTTATCGCGGCATAAGATGGCAGGAGTCGGGGTCTCTCGGCTTCCCGGGGAACGACAGGGTAGGACTATTTCCCCCTTCCGGCGAGGGTCTCCGAACCCGCTCTTTTGGGGTTATTGTGGGTGTCCGGCTTGTTTGTGTTCCTCGTCGCCGCTGCGGCTACGGGGTTATTTGGAAAAGCTGTTCCGCTCCTTCTGCGCTCCTAATATTTTTTTTTTTTTTGTTTTTTTGTTTTTTTTTTTTTTTTTGTTATCATTTTTTGGTATGTATAGTCTTTAGTACGTTCTGTGTCTCGTGTATGTCTTCATAATATCGTTAAGGTTGGCTTGTGGGTTGTGTGCGTGGTAAGTGTCCTTTACTTTTGGTCGATTGATGATGGTTTTCAAGTTGGTTTGATGAGGGATTTTATTTCTTTTAGTTATTTATTATTAGGGTTGGTGTGATTTGGGTTTGTTAACGATTTTTTGTTGTTGGAATATATGCTGGTTATACGGGCTTGATTCAGAAATTATGTAATTGGTTTCTGTATAGTGGTCCCTACCTATCGAGCTAATATTTTCATTTTTTGAAAACATATATTTAAGCATACATGTGTTTTTAAAAAAAATTATTGTGTAACAATATTTTGGTGAACTTTGGTGAAGGGTCATGGGTCTGTTACCACTTGAAATTTGTATTTGGTGGTATTTCGATATAGTAGTCTTAATATATTTGTTTATTATTATAAATAGAGATCTAAAAATCTGGACGAGTCGTGTGAAAATTACTTAGTATATATAGATTTAATGGAGTGAATGTTATTATTATATATATGGGGTGGGTATGTATGGTAGTTATGGTGGTTTATTTATTATGGTGTGGTTTATGTGATTATAATTATTTTGGGGTTTTATTTAGTGAGTGAGTGAGTGAGTGAGGGAGTGAGATATATATGTATATAATATAATATATATATAGTATAGTAGTGGTAGGTGAGTTTATAGTATTTTATTGTATTATTGATAGGTGTATTGTATTCGTAGTGTGAGTATTAGTTGGTTGTATAGTAGTGATTTATATATTATTTAATATATGATATATATATATGTTTTATATATATAGTGAGTTTGATTGTGGGGTAGTGTTATTGTTTATATTGGTGATAGTAGCGTGAGGTGAGTTTTTGAGTGTTATCGGGGTGTTATTATATTGTAATATGCTATAGTTGGTTTGTGATAGTGGTATATGTTATATATGGTGTATTAGTGTTGTAGGTTATTAATATATAGTGATTATTGTTGGGTGTGGACGTGCGAGAGAGGGTACTTAAAGATTTGAATTTGTATTTTGAGTTTGAATTTATTTTTGCTGTGTAATTATTATTATTATCAGTTTCTTGAGTCTGCCGGTGCGGAAGTTTTGTCACGAGTCGTTATATATTTAGATCAACCTCTTATCTTAGAAATGAAATGCCTATTATTATATATTATATTTTGCGTGTGCGATGTACTCTGCGAGAGTGGTGAAGTATCTCGTAATCAATTTGTAGTGCCTTTTTCGCTCGGCAGTTATAATATTCTTATTATTTTCGAGTTTCTCAAGTTTCAGTTGCTTTAGCTTTTTATTGATTTGAGTTTTGGGCGCTAAGAGTGTTGGTAATATTTTGGTTTAGGTGGCCTGTGATATAATTGCGTTTGATTATCATTTTATATATATATATAATAGTATATTATATATATCTTATATATATATAATATATATATTATATATATATATTTTATATTAGTATATTATATATATATATATATATATATTATATATAATATATATATATATATATATATATAATATATATATATATCAGTAATGGATCGAATAACCGCAACCGCAAATGTGAAGCAACCGCACATATTTTGACAACCGCAAACGCTACCTCGGTTGTTACTGGTCTACACAACCGCAACTGCAACCGCGAATCGGCGGTTGGTCATTGGTTTCACAACCAAAACTGCGGTTGTCAGGAATTATCTTTTTAATAAATACTCTCTTATGCCTAGCTTACGCGTACGTAAATATAATATTGTCAATGTTTTTTTTCAGAAGATTACGAAATACTCTGATTTATAGAAAAATATTTCACGGAATAAACCGGAACTTTGCCTATTTTCTTAGCTTTTCGCACAGGAGAAAAAAAAGTGTTACGGATAGAGAAAAGAGCGTGCGCTGGGAGTTTTTCTTGAAAGAATCAAAAGAATTTGCTAAATGAAAATTGTGCAATAAAAACTATTCTCTCAATTCGCAAAGAAAGAAGCACCTCTAATTTAAAAAATAACCTACGATCGTTGCATGAAAAAGAATATAGAGAACTTTGTGAAAAAGAAAAAGTAATTATCTGAGATGAGATAAAGAGAAAAAAATGAAAAAGAGATACCTCTACAAAAGATGAAAATTGTGGCAAAACGTAAATCTTAAGCTCTAGACTCTAGAGGAATGCTATCAAAAATTAAGGCTTAGAACAATGACAGTTCAAGATAAAAATTACTCTATTATAGAGCAGTAGAGATGATTATTATGCAGGATCTTTCATTTAGCTGTGTTGAAGGCATTGGCTTTATTGATTCGTAATCTAGCCAACCCACAATAGTAAAATTAAACAAGCGCTCGTTATTATGAGAACATAGTATATAACAAGATTCACCCCTTAGTCACGAAAGAAGTTCAAAATATTGTTGCGCCAACTGAAGAGGAAATAAATTAACATTTACTACCGATACTTGGTCCGATATATCATCCGAGGTGTCTCTCTTATCACTCACTTGCGATGGATTAATGATAAATTTGAAAAAATAAGCTTAGTATTATCTGCAAAACCTTTTCATGAGAGAAACAGGGGAGAGTATCTCTCTAAAAAGTTTGATGATTCTAACAACTTTAAAATAATCATAATATATATAATTTAATAAATTAAATAATATAATATAATAATAATATATAATAATATAATAAATATATAATAATTATAAAAATATGATTATAAATTAGAGGCAGTATTAACAAAAATAATAAAAATGAAATAATAAAATAAAAAAATAAAAATAATAAAAATAATAAAAAAATTAAAATTAAAATAATTAAAATATACATGATATATGATAATGGTGAATAATGATTATGATAAATGATAAATGATTAAATTAGATATAAATATTATATAAGAATAATGATACATGTACCATAATGAATCAACCAATAATAAGAAGTTATAGGGTATTACTCTTAAACTCGTTGAAATATATGACGTATAATTAATGATAAGTAATAATAAATAATGAATAATAATATACTAATATAATAATATAATATAATTAATAATAATAATTTATATATATTATTATTATTATTATTATTATTATTATTATGTTTATATTTATTAATAAATTATTTTTATTTATGTTTATTATTATTATTTTATCAATTATATATTTATATATATTATTATTATTGAGTTGATTATTAAAAGTTTCTGTAGTAGCCAGAAGGAAATTCAAAAGCAATCGTTAAATTTAGTTTTTATTGCACACCGCAACCGCAACCGCACCGGCGGTTGTTGAAAATTTTTAGGATTCGCAATAAAACTTCACCGCGGTACTGCGAAAAAAATCAGCTTTCTTTCGGGTAATTGTCAGATAAATAGTCGTATATATTTCGGAGATATGATATTTTTCAAATCTTTTCATTATATATATATATATATATATATATATATATATATATATATATATATATGTAGTATATATATATATATATAATTAATATATATTATATATATATATATATATTATATAATATATTTTCAAACATTTTTCTTGCAAAAAGGATTTCAATTTTACAGTCGTATATAATAACATATATGATCTTAGAGCCATTTTTGACAAGAGATATCATGGACATATGAACGGAAAATAACCTGTTTATGATATATATATATTATATATTATAGTATATATATATATATATAATATAATATATATATATATATATATATATATATACATATATATATATATATATATAGTATATATGATATATATATAGTATATATAAATATATTATATATATATATATATATATTATATAATTAATATATATATATATTATATATATTATATATATTATTATATATATTATATATATATATATATATACTAATATATATATATATAATACTATTATTTAATATATATATATATATTGTATAGAATATATATTATAGTATATTATATAATATATATAATATATATATATATAATATTATATATATCATATTATATATTATAATATATATTATATATATACTTATTATATAATTATATATATTATAATATAATAATATATTTATAATATAATGTTAAAATTCTATATATTTTTGTTGTTTGCGTTTGCAGCGTTGAAAATTTAGGAAAACTCTTCCGAAAATTAACCAATAAGAAGGTAGAATTCTTTCTATTTCTTTATGTGCTTCCCAAGTTAAACTATTCTTGGCTACTCCTCTATTGAGTTAGGTGACAATGAGCATTTGTTGGAATTCGTAATGGCCAAAGAAAGGAAGAAGGTCGAAATCTGAGAATTCTGAATCAAGGCTTTCTGAAGTTCCATGATTTGGCTGAATGAAGATATCTTATAAAGAGAGAATGTTGACTTGAGAT
>JABUQX010043329.1:0-25679 GCA_015478945.1 Trachelipus rathkii
AATGAGTAGCATTCGACGTAGACTTGACTAATAAATCTAGCACATTTTTGATCAATTATGCCATTCTTAACACAAGTTGAATCTGATGTGCAAACAGTCCACATTTTTTACTTCAGAAGCAAAAAAGCGGCTTGTTTTTACACACTATATTATGTCTAGCACTCTCGCACTGACAGAACAAGTGTACTCCATAGAATCATCTTTTTAAAATCTTTCCACTTATCCAAAAAAATGCTGTAAGAACTGTTCAAGATATCGCGCTGTATGACGCTGCGAAAGAGGTTTGTGGGGCGCATGGTTGAGCTCAGTGTTGCCTCTTGCAAGTTGTTCCATCATTGCTTGACAAGTGTAAAGTGGAGAGGAGAGGAGTACTCCGAGTGTTTTGTTAAGCTATGTACAGTGTGAATTGAACTTTGGGTTGGTCGAGTCAGGGAAATATATGATGGTTTTGGCTTATTTGCTGGAGTGGATGGTATATTTTCATCACATAGGTGAGAGGTGGAGGTGAGGAGAGAGAGCGTAACTTCTTGTGTTTAATTCAATAGTTGGCGGTGGAAAGGATTCCTTCCGGAGTTGCCCTTTGAAAGCCAAGCACTATTCTCTCAAGGCGTGTGAGGTGAGGAGAGGAATCATCTAAGGACGATTATTGTTCTCAGCAGTTGATGCGGGTGCGAGTGGAGAGGGCTTGCAGGGTGGGGTTGTTTTTGAAGAATCTGTGGGGCTTTTCCCCATGAAGTCTCCGGGAGCTGGCGCGGCGTTCGAGCTATGCGCTGATAAAGATATACCTAGGTAATGTACGAGACATTCACTGACGATCACTAGTTCGCATCTGGCTGAGAGGCGATATGGCGTAGTATTATAGAAGCGCTTGGTGTGTTGTGTAGAGAGTGAGTGGTGTGGGTGTGTGTGTGGTAAGCAAACGGATGATAGAGGTGGGGGTGCGCTTGTTCAGTTTGTCAAACATTTTTCCCTTTTCTTTTTCTTGCAGCTCTTGTATATTTGGTTGCGTGAGTGGTGTGTGAGAGGTGCGAAAGTGGGTGCCAAGTTACTCGTTCCAGTCCCTGTGGGTGAGAGAGTGTGGAGAGTGTGGTGCGCGCGCGAGAGAGAGAGCGAGTTATGGGGGGGCAGCGCGTGCCCAATCCTTTGAAAGTAATTTAAACACAACGATGAATAAGTATACTAGAGGTGTGAGGGTGAGAGAGAGGGGAAAGGGAAAAGTATAGTTGAATTTTGTACTGGTGAAGGATGGGATTTGAGTAAGTGTGTGTGGTGTGTTAAATCATGAGGGGGTTAGGAATGGGATATCTTACATTTTTTTTAGTATAAAATTAAGTTTAGTGGAGCTGGAATGGAGCGGAAAGGTGGAGTAAGGAAGGAAGGTGGGTAGAATTAAGAAAGAGAGAAAGCTTAAGTGAACAAGGGTAAGGAGAGAGGGATAGTATTTGAAAGGCGCTTGCAAATGAATAGTTGAATGTGAACATGTTGAAACTGAACAAATTGGAAGCAAATGAAGGAAGTGGTTGTTAGTAGTGGAAAATAAGTAAGTGGATACTGCCTGAAATAAGGACAAGAGTAGTAATGTGTAATGAGTGGAAGGTGGGTGGAATGAAAGAGTGTGGAGTGAGAGAGTGTGGAGAGAGTAATGAGCGTTGATTGAGAGTGAGGTTAAAGCCAAATGGTGGTTTTCAAAAAGAAGAGAGTGTTTTTGAATATAAGGGAGTGAGGGGGAGGGGAGTGGGGAGGGTTGTTGGAGAAGAAAAGGAATACTAAAAGATGCATACGTAGGAGGAAAAAAAGAAAAGTTAAATGAGCAGTTTGGAAGGAGGATGAATGGGGGCTTACAAGGGAATAAGAAGCTATTCTGGAAGGAAGCGCGAAAGTTTAAGAATGAGAATAAGGGAATCTGCTTAGAATAGTAAATAGAGATGGTGCTTTCGTAACTGATGAAATGAATGTGAGGAGAGTCTGGAGGGAACACTTCGAAAATCTGCATAACATTGGCAGTAATGAAAAGGTGATAGTGAATGTGTGAGGGTTTGATGGTGCAAGAAGGAATAGCTATTTTGGGGATGAGGTCATTAGTAAGGAGGAGGTAATGGGTAGAATGAAAAATTTGATGAATGGTAAATCTGCAGGTATAGATGAAATTGCTGATGAAATGATCAAGATTGGAGACGAGATGGTGATTGATTGGATTTGGAAGTTGTGTAACAAAGCTTTTATGCAGGGTATAGTTCCGAGGGATTGGAGAACAATAATAGTACCCTTATGTAAGGGTAAGGAGGATACGGGTAACTGTAGGAATTATAGGGGAATTAGTTTTTTGAGTGTTGTAGGGAAGATATATGCTGGTATATTGGTCGAAAGAGTGCGTCGAATGACTGAGGGACTAATTGGCGAAGAACAAGGTGCGTTTAGAAGCAGTAGAGGATGTGTGGATCAAATCTTTACATTGAAACAAATGAAATGATTAAGAAAATGAGAGAGAGAGGTAGAATAAATTGTATTTAGGTTTTATGGATTTGCAATAGGCGTATGATTTGATTAATACGGAAGCTCTATGGCAGGTGCTAGTGATAAATGGAGTCGAAAGTGATTGGTTTAGTATTAATATTGGAGTGAGGCAGGGATGTGTTATGTATCTTTGGTTATTCAGTTTGTATATGGATGGGGTTATGAAAGAATTAGAGGTGGGAGTGACAGGGGAAGGTGTTAGAATGATGGAGAATGAAAGAGTGGAGGGTGCCCTACCTATTATATGCTGATAATTTGGTTTTGTGTGGCGAATTTGAAGAGAGTTTGAGAGGATTGGTAGAGGGATTTGGTAGGGTGTAGATAAGAGTAAGATTATGGTTGTGAGTGAGGACAGTCCTCGATGTGAAGTTATGTTGGATGGTGAGCAACTGGAACAAGTGTCTGAGTTTAAATATTTAGGATATATGTTGGATGAAAAGGGAACGGATGATGCAGTGTGTAGTAGGAAAGTTGTGAATGATAGGAAGGTGGCTGGAGCAATTAAATCGTTGGTGGATGTAAAGGGACTAAGTCTTGAGTGCGCTATGGTCTTACATGAAGGTATGTTGTTACCTGTGTTAATGTATAGTAGTGAAACTATGGTCTGGAATAAGAGGTATAGATCTAAAGGACAATGTGTTCAGATGGACAATCTTAGGGGCGTGTTAGGTGTGAGAATTGATAAAATGAGGAATGAACGCATTAGGAAGTTGTGTGGTGTGAAGAAAGGAGTAAATGAGAAAGTAAATTAAAGTACATTGAGATGGTTTGGTTATGTGGAAAGGATGGATGATAGTCGGTTAGTTAAGCGGATGTATAGTGGTGAGTGTGCTGTGAATCAACCGGCTGAGAGACAAGAAAAAGTGCATTGAGTCAGTAAAGGAGGTAGAAGGGTGTTTGGTTTGCGTTGAAATGTCAGAGAATTCGCCACAAGCCAGTGATGAGTTTTTGAAAGAAAGGTGCATGGAAATATATAGAAAGGTAAAGATTAAGGCTTAAAGCTGCACACATATGAGAAAAAAATAAGAGGTAAATTAACAGTTTGGAAAGATGATGAATGGAGACTTACAACGGAACAGGAAGCTGTTCTGGGAGGAAGTGCGTATGGTTAAGAAAGAGAGTAAGAGAATTCTTCATAGAATAATGAATAGAAATCTTACTTTCGTGTCTGATGAGATGAATGTAAGGAGAGTGTGGAGGGAACACTTCGAAAATCTGCATAACATTGGCAGTGTTGAAGAGGTGATAGTGATGTGAGTGGGTTTGATGGTGCAAGGAGTAGATGTTTTGGGGAGGAGGTAAAGTGAGAGAGTTGATGAATGGTAAATCATCAGGTATAGATGGGATTAGGGATTACTGGTGAAATATCATTAATGGAGGTGAGGTTGTGATTGACTGAATATGGAAGTTGTGAAAAGAAGGGTTTGTGGAGGGTGTAGTTGCGAAGAATTGGATATAAATATTTTATAAGAGTAAGGGTGAAAATGGTAACTAGAAACTTTAGGGGGAATTAGTTTATTTCAGTGTGAGGGGAATGAGAGAATAAATGAGTGTGCATTAAGATGGTTTGGTCAAATGGAAAGCATGGATGATAGTCGGTTGGTTAAGCAGATATTTAGAGGTGAATGTGGGTGACCAACTTTATTTTAGATAAAATGGATTGAGTCAGTAAGAAAAGTGTCTGATGGAAAGGAATATGATTGTAGCATAAGCGAGAAGAATGATGCATAAAAGGAGTAATTGGCCTGGTTTTGTGAAGGGGCATGGTTTTGTGACTGACCTAGGGGATGAACCTCTACATTAATGAGATACCACAGTGAGGGTCTGTCACATTTTTTAAGCTCTAGTGTGGATTTTGGGTTGCAATTGCTCGTTCTTACTGGTATGAGGGGGGAGGGTTACTTTTGACTTGGCTTAGGTAATGTTTCCATTGCATGTTGCACACTCCACCCTAATCTATGGGGATCCGTGAGGAGGATAAAGAAAGATTTTTTTTTTTTTTTTTTTTTTTTTTTTTTTTTTTTTTTTCCGTCCTTTTCCCGGTTTGTTTCCCTTCTCCTCCATGATCTGTACGTACTACCCTACGTATTCCTGGTCTCTTTTGAGAGTCTCCCCGATTTCCTCCTGAATCCTGGTGGTTATCGTGCCGTTGTCTCTGTTCCCCTTTTGAGTCCATCTTGCCCTCCTTTCCCCGTGGGTGAGGGTACAGTTCAAACACCGGTTGTTCTCGCCTTTCTCCGGACCGCCTATTGTTTTGGACCTGAACCTTGGGTAACCTCTGAGGAGGCTGTCCTGCACTTGGGTGTATAATCTTGGGCTTCGCGTCTTATCCGTGTGGTGCGCGGCTGGCATTATTCCATCTTTGGGACTGGACGCGGGGTTCCGGGATGCTTTGCCGAAGCTACACCCATGAACCACCCTACGGTGTGGGGTTTCTGGGAGGGAGGTATTATGCTCTGGGCTTGTGGTGGGAGCGGTTTCCGCGGTTACGCTTCCAGGATATCTTGTTTTTATTCATCATTTGTGTTAAAGTATTTGTGTTTATATATTGCGGAGCAGATGTATACCAGCTCGACCAGCAACCAATAGGGGCTTGATGCCTTTATTGATGAAATGGTTGGTACTCCACCGCCACCACCTATAGTCTTACGTAACGGTCCCGTTTCTAGGACTACCCCTTCTAGACCAGCTGAGGCTGTTCTGGCCTCTCGGCAGCACATACTCACTCAATCCTCACATCAGCCGTCTCTAGATCCTCTGTGCCAGCATGGTCTCTATCCTCGTCGTCAGATTACACCAGCTCCACCGAGCGCTTTCTCTGACCCCACTCCTGGGTTCCTGAGTATGATTTCTTACCCTCTTTATTTTTATTTGCACTCGACTTCGTCACGTCCTCTGACTGCCATAAGTCAACTTATCCTCAGTGATACTTTGGAGACTGCTCTCCAAACAACTGAGCCTCAAGCAACGTCCATGAGAAACGGTTCCATCCTGGTCCGTGCTGCATCTAGAACCCAAAGCCATGTTCTTGTTTCCCTATCGCATCTGGGAAGGATTCCTGTTATTTCCAAACCGGATGTTGTTTGTAACACGTCAAAGGGTACCATTTATGCGCCGGAGTTCTGTTCGGATGCTTCGGGGGACATTCTCACACATTTGCAGAGACACAACGTGCCTATCTCCGACGTTTACCGGTTCCCTCCTCGTAAGGAGACCCCCCCTCAACGATGAACCCTCGTCTCCTACTTACCTTCTCTGTGCCTTTCCCTCCAACCAAGGTAAAACTTGGTTTTACGATGCACTCGGTTCGGACCTATGTGCCCTACCCGAGAAGGTGTTTCAAGTGCCATAAATTTGGTCACCCTCAGAAATATTGTCGTTCTCCGCAGACCATCTGCCCTACATGTGATAGTTCTCTCCCCCCCAACTGTGAGACCCATCCTCCTTGTTGCCCTAACTGCAAAAGTCCCCATCTGGCCTCCTCTGTCCACTACCCCTTCTTCGCCTTGGAGAAGAAAATCCTTGAGCAGTGCGCAATTCATAAGTTTGATCGTCGTGAGGCTACACGCCGTGCACGGGAGAAGTTGGCTCATCTTCCTCTTTCTTATGCTGCGGCGACAACTCGTGCCTCTACCATTGCAATTCGCTCCCGTGCGCTATTTCCAGATCTTCCTCGGGTTTCGCCTTACACTCGGCCTTCCGGGTCACCTGATTTGGTGTTTCCTGTTGTTGGGAACAACTCTCCTACATGGTCGCCGGCACTCGTGTCCACATTGCTGATATCAATACCCCCTTCGATGGGGTCTCTACTGATGTCGATGCCTTGTTGCTGGCTCTATTTGGTCGAGGTAAATGCGACGCGGTATACGGTTGTCCCTGAGTCGAGCCATATACTCTTAAGAGCATAGCTCCACCTATGATCGACGCTATCCAGTGTCCACTCGAAAGTGTGTCATGCTATAGAGCCAGAGTTTTCACTACGTAGGTTATAGAGAGGGAAACAGACACGGCTCTCCTGACGGGTCCTGCTGGCCAATCCGATAGTGATTCTCCACCTACTTCGTTTAGCGTATCCGCGTTTAACCGACTTCTTAAAACAGAGGAGGCCAGCGTTCGGTCTGAGGTTCACATTCTTCTTCCAGCAAAACGTACTCATCGCTCACGAACACTCACGTGGCTAAAGGCATGCGTGCTGGTGGGTCACCTAAGTTCCCACGATGGTGTCCCGCACCCGCCGCTAGGACCGAACCCGCATCGACCTTACTCGGAGTGATTCCCGAAACTTATTCGAGATGCCACCATGACTCTTCGGAACCATTCCCCTCATGCCGGCCTCGTCGTGTTTTTAAGGGCCCCAGGTCCTTGGGTCCTCAAGGGTCTTCTACGGGGAGCCTTGCGGGTTGCGATCTTCTCTGCAGTGTGAGGATGGTAGCTCTGTCTTCGACTCCACTTGGGCGAGGGGAGGGGCTGGTTGCCCGATGGGGCGAAGGGTGGTTTTTTCTCCTCTCATCTCTGAGGCTCCGTGGTACCTGCGCCCGAGCCGTTCCGGCCCCTCTCTTCTGCGGGTGGATCCTGTGACTTTGCTTACGGAACCGCCACTGTCTCCCAGTTTGTGCTTGACCTCCTTGGAGTTTGAGGGATATTCATCCATGGGGTCTCGTCTGATAGAGACCACGTACGGCCGCGGACCGGCATGCGAGTTCCAATCGAGCAGATCTTGCCGCGACTGACGTTCGAAAGGTCGACCACGAGTGGTCCCCTCCTGCGAGGGCGCAGCCCCCTTCGCAGTCTGGAGTGAACGTTTGTAGGACAGAGACTGTGATCTCTTAGCAAGATGTGGTGATGTTGACGGGTGTGCGTCTTGGCTCGCTCGTAATCTACATGGCAGAGGCGCTAACCGGAGCCTAGAGTGCTCCCTCGAAGGCTTGCGCAGGCGCCCCTCCGTGTCCTCAGCGGTACCGTTCCACAGAGATGAGTGACCGTCGACGACACGTCTGTTAAAGTTATCTCTATCTCTCGACTCTTGGTGCCCGATGCCCGTACTACATCGTATCCCGACAAGGTCACAAGATCAACTACCCCCGCACCGGTATCGGTTCTACTGTAGTGCCTCGTTAATATCAGAGGAGCTATGTGAGACGAGAGATCCAGTATCGTCTCGAACTGGCTCACAGCCCCCTCAGCCGTCATCTTCATCGAGGTGGACTATGAGCCTTTCAGCAAGGGAGGTTATAGGTGAAATCACGTAATTGTGTTACAAACTGGATTTGGACCCGCTGTAAGTTTGATTGTCTCCTTTCGTCTTATGTGCGTGCAGCATGTATATCATTTCAATGTATTGTCCGTTGAAGCTATTTTGCTAACTACGAAAAGCTTAAGAGATTAATTGTGGGCTCATCAAACCGATGCATGATGTTTTAGGAACTACAACTCGCAATCGCGACCTTTTGCAACCCTCCAGATACAGGGAGCCTCTCACCTCCCTGCATCGGGGTGCTAATGATAGAGGTGGGGCAGCGATTCTGCTTCACGAATCTGTCCCATTCGCTCACATTCCCCTCTCAACTCCGCTACATGCCGTGGCGGCTAGAATTCATCTTGACACACCACTTACACTGTGCTCAGTGTACCTGGCCCTTAGCTGTCCCTATACCAGGGCGGACCTTGTCGCTTTATTCAGGAGTCTCCCGGCACCCATGCTGGTCCTTGGCGACTTTAACCTCCGCCACCCACCGTGGGGAGATTCTGTTACTTCCCCCAATGCTGATTGGTTATTGGCGATTTTACAGGATTTCTCATTGGGATGTCTCAACACAGGTCTTCCAACTTTTGAACGTTTTGATACGGGTACTTCTTCCTGTGTCTACATCTCCTTGTGTTCCATCTCAGCTTTCGATCGTTTCGGTTGGGAAAGGTCGCCTTTCCTTTGTGGGAGTGACCATTACCCGATCGTCATTCCTTCCTTCCATCCTAGTCCGCAGCAACAACCTTATTCTAGCTGGCGGTACGACAGAGCCGATTGGCCTTCCTTTTATCAGGCCACTTACTTTCCAATCCTTCCTGCATCAACTGTGTTCCCGTCTCCGGAGGAAGCTTTCACCGCATTTCAGGATACGATCCTCATTCCTCAAGGCGGCTGTGGACCATATCGCTCGTTCCTCTGGGCACCGCAAATCTAAGACTCCTTGGTGGAGCCGAGAAAAGCGGAGCCTCTGCAAGTTGTACAAGCTTACCCCTACTCCTTCCAACTTGATTCTTTTTAAGGCTGCGGCTGCTCGGTCGAGGTGTCTCAACAGACGGACTAGGAAGCAGTTTTTCCGGAACTTGCCTCCACTGTACATCTTCTGAACACCAGTTTCTTCAATCAGTGGCTTTAAGGTTTGTGCGTAAAATTTCGCTAGAAAAACACCATTCAGACCCCCCTATACTCCTTAAATATGGCCCACAGCCCTCTGATGTCATCTCTGCTCCGGGAGTGGTTGCTGATGAGCTGGGCTTTCACTTTGCTTCCTGCTCCAGCCAGTCCCGATATCGTTAGCCGTTTCGCTGTGACCGCTTACGGGTGCGGCTCCCAGACTTTTCGGTTCCGCCTGGGGAGGGCCCTGATTACAATAAATTATTTACCAGATATGAATTTCGGGAGACCCTAAAACTTTGCAACGATGGAGCTCCTGGCCCTAATGGCATTTCTTTTCATATTTCCTTTTTTTTTCTGTTACATTGATCTGATAGTGTTTCTTATACTATTATTAACAAAGATTTAAAATGTTTGTCAAATTTAGATTTTTTTTTTTTTTAAAGTTATAAAATGTATTAAGATTTTTTGAGATTGGTTACTCTGGCTAAACTGTAGAAATATAGTGGTCTCCATGGCAGAGTGAACTGTCCTAAATGCACTTTTGTTTGAGCTGATGTGTCTTTCGTCACATCAGAGTAGTGCAAAAACTCCAGATATTGTCCCATTTTTAATATAACTCAGGAGTTATCAGTAAGTATGTTCACCATGTTCGTCACTTACATATTCAAAGTTTTGGTAAAATAAAAGTCCAAATGTGAATTCAAAAAAATTGGTTTTCAGAGTCTCATTTCATCCCAGGGATTTGTGGTTTTCAAGAAGCTTACTAACCACTTCTTTTTAGTTTTCGGTATTCTCGTTTCCGATGAATTTGATCAGTTTATAGATGTTCCCCATGAAGCTGCCTCAGACTCATTCAAACTTTGCACGAAATAAGAATCATTCATAACTTACTTTATTTTGTGGCTTACTAAATATCTCTGTTTTTATTATTTTAGCATCACTGAATCCAAGAAATTTGCTCATTAGAAAAAGAAAATCTTTGGCCATTACGATCAATCCCTTTCACAAAGATTTTACATCATATCACGGAAGATAGTTAATTAGAGTTTCACAAGAGGTTGAAAAATAATCTATTTATTTTGAGGTGTTTGTTTATCCAAAGTCCTCATTGTACAAGATATATTCACAGATCTCCAAAGATTTTCATATTGTCATACAGCTCCTTCATAAAAAGAAGTATTACTGTAGATTAATTCTCATTTCCATTATGAAGGAAGATTTCTCTCACACTTAATTTTGAAGAATCTATTAAGCCTCTATTCCTAAAAATTCTGTTGCTGTCCTACGCATTAAAAAAAACATGTTGACATCTGTAATAAGCTACACAATGCAGAATATCTTATCTTAATTGACACATGGTAGTTTTATAGGTTTCCACATTCAGTAATAGGGTGGTTAATTTTTGGAATGGTTTGCCACAGTGGAGTGTTGATGTCATTCTTTGGAAACACATAAACAAAGAAAAATGACAGATACGGAAATGGTTGCGATATCATATAGTATATTTATGACCTAAGCAAATTGGCGGGTTTTTTTTATCACAATGTATTAAGGTTAAATGCATGTGCTACCCTCCGACAGCGTTGAGTTCACTATGGTTTAGCAAGTCTATTGCTATAGTAAGGACAAAGAGTGTAGGAATTGGTTATACTATGTAGTTATTGACAAACCCTAGGGCTTTGTGATTTGCCATGAGATGTTGTGGTTGTGTTCTATTGGTTTACTGGACAGTACTCGATAGACCCATGTGCTTTACTGTTATATTTCTAATTTCAATTCACTGCATCATTGCTTTTCAACTAAATAATGAATCAATACAAAGATTCTCTATTTTTTCTAATTCTCTTAGACATAAAACAAAACGATATAGCGATGATCGTACTGCAGCGAGTTCCTTTATGAATTTAAACATATATTTCTTTCATATTTATGAAGCTTGAACATTGAAAATCATTTCAAGAAATTAAGCTGGAAACCAAAATGTGAAGTTTTTTATATTCAAAGTCAAACTGTATAACCTTTCTAATTTTCCATTCAAATTAACCCCAAAAATCGCATAAGAATTCCAATATTATGCGCACTAATAACTGAATTGTTGAATAATTGCATGAGAGATGTTTGACACTCTTGATTTGTCTTATAACTCAGCATGGTGATATTAGGCTGTGACAAAGGTACTTGATTAAGAATGCAGTCGTTTGCATTTTAGTACCTATTTTTTATTTAGAAAAAATGAATAAAATTTTACATTGGAAACTACGATTCATTTATATACACACGAAAATTGAATTTAGTGTAATTTATTTACTTTTATTCAATTATTTTGGTTAAAATTTGCATTTTATTTGTTCAAACGTGGTTTATTCTTATGGTTTTATTATTATTTACAGATTATTTCAGAATGCTTGATGGGGACCAATGCAAGAAAGGTTCTTTGAAAAGTGGATCTCGAAAGTCGATAATATCATTGAATAAGATTAAGAATTAAAGAAATTCGTTGTAATCTCTGTGTGTTGCTAAATTTCAATAAAAAGAATTAAAAACATAATGCTTTACGGCACAAATACAAAATTATTGAAATGCTTTGATGCAACTTTGATAATTCGAAAATGCTTAAAAAAGTATATGCTTAATAAGCATATCAAATTTCAAATTATTTAAAGATCCTGAGTTGCAGCTATTGAAATATATCAAAGGGAAACTTTTAAAACGCACATGGCTCAAGCATGATAAATATCAAATTATTCCAAATGTGCTGAGTGCAGCTATAGATGCAATTTCAAAGGAAACCTAAAAATACACTGCGATATTTCATGCAAAATAAAAGTTATTTAAATGCTCCTATGTGTGCGTCTATGGAATGAATCAGAAATTCACCTAAATTAATATGCTTAATCATGAAACAGTAAAAGCTTTTAGATGTGTGAGTGTAGGTTGGAAAGCTAACTTCAAAGGAAGCCTTTTAAAGGCACATGCTTTAAGCATGCAAATATAAAAACATTTAAATTGTAATTAAAGAATGAAATGAGAGATAAAGAGGAAGAGAGATTTAGCAAAGTAATTTCATATTAAAATTAAAGATTATTTAATGTTTAGAGTGCACCTATGAATGTATCTTAAAGAAAGTTGAAAGTTACATATGCTTAAGCGCAAATATAAAATTATTTTAAGTGTCAAGTGTAGCTTGAGAGTAATCGAAAGCAAGTTTAAAAAGCACATGAGTCAGACATGCAAGTCAAAAGAGTTTTAAAGTGCGAGGAGAAGGATTGAATGTTACGTCAAGCAAGGCTTAAAATCACACATGCTTAATAATATAAAATATAAAACTTTTCTAAAATGTGTTCACTGTAGCCTATGATGTATACAAGATTTCTTCTTATGTATTTTTTTAATCCATTAAGATACAAAAAACAAAATTTATTTAAGGGTCTTCAGAGATGTAAGCTTATTGGAAAATTTTTCTTAGTTACAAAAGAAATTTAAGAGGGCACATGCTTACCATCAAGTCGAAAAACTTTTTAAATGGCAGAGGTCTAACGATGAATGTAATCAAAAAATCCGGAAATTAAATTACATTTGCTTAAGCATGAAAAATTAAGGTTGCACCAGAATTAATAGGCAAGCAATCGGTAATCGGCTATTTTATCGATTAATCTTCCGATTAATAAGTATAAATTTACAATCCTAGTATAATCTCAAATTATAATTCATTAATGAATTTGATTCATGAGTTAAACTTCGTTTTTTTTTTTTTTTTTTTTTTTTTAAAATGTTGCTTAACCCAAATTTTTGTGCATGTCTTGTTTGTAATAGGTATTTAATAAAAAAAAAAGGTTTCTGTAACAGTTTATTTAAGTTTTAAATAAGTAATTTTATTAATTTTAAATAATTCTTAAAAACTTTTGTTTTTACATTGGTAATCAAATGAAATTGATACTTACACTTTTAAAACTCCCAAGTGTATAGTTTGCAAAACAAATTATTTTTTTAGAATTGTCGGCATTTAAATAGTCATAGCCGATTTCTCACAGGTTCATAAATGTTACCTCCAAGTGCTAAAAAACTGTTCACTCTCAACAAATTAAGCTGGAGACACTGCCAATATTTCATAAGCAGCAAGCTTAAGTTTTTTGGAGGCCTCAAATGTTTCTACCAAATGAATGGGTCACGGTCCTTTTGCAGCAGTTGCAAATTTAATTATTCTTCTAATTCTCTTTGAATTGATTACTTTTGCTTGTTTCTTTTCTTTTTTATCCTTTCCTCAGCCACTTACTCTTTATCACCTTTTTCGCTTACCACATGCTGAGTCATCAAACAAAACTACTAATAGAACTTAGGGTGCGACTTTTTCACATCCTTCCAGAGTGAAGAATCCTTCATTAACATTGACAATTATTTCATTCTTTGCTTTCAAAAAATCCTTTCAATATTTAAATTATACCCTTTTTAAAATTTTATTTTAAAATCCTTAACTGTTATCGTTTTTTGCATGATTGGCTTGGTTTATAAAATGTTGAAACATCTGTATTCAGGACTTGTGGAGTTTTTCATGTCGTTTGAATTTACCAGAGAAGAAATTGATTATGTTTACGTTTGTTAGAAATTGAAAAAGTCATATCTGAATTGTAGGAAGCTAATTTGTGAAAAACAAGTTTCTTTGCGTACTTTGCTAGACAGGTAATTCTTTAATGACTTTAAAAAAGTTAAACAATTTTTTGTTAGAGACCACTTGATAAGAATCCGTACAGAGAGATGTCTTAATGATTAAGTTACAAGAGTTTTTTCTCTGCCTTTATATTTCTTCCCAGATGAATATTGTTGCGTTAATGAGAGTCAGGTCCAATATTTTTACAACATAGCGTGCAAATGCAAAAGCGTAGTTTTTTAAACGAACTCTTTTTCTCACGATGGCAAATTTAAAAATTATTCTCAAAACGCGTCTTCATCTCATTCAAGCGCCTTTTGCACGACAACGACGCTTTTTAATTATTCTTTCAGAAAAATAGTATTTTTTCTGTATTGTGAAGGCTTGAAGCTATTAAAGCATGTGATATTTCTCTTATTTGGCCATGTTTACTGGGGTCCAATTTTTTCTTAATACAACTTCAACTATTCATCAAGTCTTAATTCACCTTTGGGTTTGCCACTAACACCAAACAAGCAGCCCGCTAAAAGTTTAATCCAGTGAGTGGAAATATCTTGAATCAAATTGTGTTTGCTAAGCAACGTTTTGTATTTTACCAACGCTTATGTAAGCAGATGATTGAGTGTTTAACAATAGCTCTTCTAGTTAATTGCAGTTTTTAAAAACTTGTTGAGAAATTAAACTCATTAGTGCAAGTCCTAGTGATTGAATTGAAGCAAGAATGCTCTAAGCCAACATTATTGAACTCTACTACAATTTTTTTTCAGATTTCATATAGGAAACCTTATTCATTTGTTGGTTATGTTTCTAAGAACGTTATTTAATTCTTCATATTCGTGCACTGATGTGAAACTCTCAAAAAAAACAACTAACCATACTGCCCTTCTTTGAAACTCATTTGGTTAACCAGTGGCCTGTACTCATAAACAAAGGATATTGTTAATTGGTGAAGGGAGGCTGACCAAATGTCCGGTAATTAAAATAAAAATGCATCGACAACGAATTTTTTTTTTCGTTTCTTTGTACGTTTGAATATATTGCCGGAATATATTTTCAAGAAAAAGTATTCTCGATTGGAATTATTGTCGACAAGGACTGACTTTAAGTGCCTATAAAATCCACATCAAACACAGGAGATAGTTATGCTGCACGTCGAGGAACAGATTGCAAATGGTGCCCTTCCTGAAAATATAAAAAGAGGTTAGATCCATTGATGATCCATAATTTTATCTTTCTCATAAACATTCAGCAGTATCTTGTGATTTTGATGACATAGACTTTGTTACCAATGAACAGTTACCTCCGTTACCTGAGACCTCTAGTAATTTTTCCCATCTCTTATAATTTCGTTATGACAATTTTTCTAGATTTACATATTTGTAATGGTTAAAAGTTTTAGGCAGTCTTTCTCTCTAGAAAGATTGAAATAACAGCATAAAGTGTAAAGCACAAAAGTATAAACTCTCAATAGTTCACCAATATCAATAAAATTAAGTAAAGCAAAAGAATTAAAACTTTGATTTTTAAATTAAAAATAATACTAGAAAATTTTGTGTATAAATATACTAAAAAAATATAATTAAATGAATAATATATATTGATTATATATATATATATATTATATAATTAATATATATAATATATATTATATATATTATTATAGATATTATATATATATACATATATAATATATATTTTATTATATACTTATATTATATATATAATAGTATATATATATATATATATATTGTAAAGCTGTTGCTTAGGACGCTTCTTTTAAATATATCTTAAGAAAGGTTTTTTTTTACAAGTTTATTTCTTACAGCTTAATCACAAATTAATACATGTCCTAAAAAAATAAAAACAACAAGCATTAAAACAGGGTAATCATATTCATTACTATTCACAAATGAATCATATTCATCAGGAAGAATTCCTACGAAATATGAAGCCATGCAGACAGCAGTAGTAGCTACAATGTAATTAGTTTGGGAGAGGACTTTTTATGTAATATGCATACACAGGCAGGACAAGGATCCTCCCTGATATACATTCGCATGAAGCAGCATAACATTTGATATGAGTCTCACACAAGGACACCTATATAACTATATTAATTGGCCCTTGGTTAGAAGTCCATATTTGACACAAGAGAGAGAGAGAAGAGATATTGTCACGTCGAAAATCGTAAAATCCACCTAGCTTGGCCTCTCTCAAAACTGCTATGTGAGGCGCATGCCCGTTAGGGTTAGATATGTGCGGAAATATAGAAAGGGAAAGGTATCATTAATATTGTTGCTAAAAATATATTTAAAGTTCTAATTTAATTTTTACGGTGTGCATTCTGGCGCTTACTATTACTCAGCTTGCTCTCTCCAAACGTATTGAGGCGCATGCCCAGCTAGGGTAAGATATGCTAAATACGATCTATGCGACTCTATTTACTATATTGTTGCTAAAATATGTTTCAAGTTTCTAATTCTAAATTTACAAGTCTTCACTACCTTAGTTTACCACTTGGCCTCTTCTCCAAATTGCTATGAGAGGCGCACGCCCGCTAGGGTTGGTATGTGGCGGAAATAACAGCCTATCCCAGAGCCCTGGTATTTCCCACATTATACTTAAAGATACATTCAACTCTTAATCTCCACCTAGTTTCCTTACTCTAGCCTCTAACCCCTAAGTTTGGCTAATTGCTTGAAACGTTACTTAAGCCTACCGCGAATTTTACACTGATGATATGAACACTCCACTTTTTTTCCACTAGATTTTAGGCATTCTTTTTGATACGCTATTCAACTCTAATTGCGTTTTCGTTCGCAACCTAATTTCTAAACCTCAGCTCCTTAGCATCCACGACTTAGTCTAGGTCGCCATAATTGCATCTACTTTACCAAAAATGTACTTAATTTTTTTAATAGGCTGCCTCTTTTCTTAAAACTCACCTTGTTGAATTTAACGTTAATTTTTTGTCACACTAACTTTACTTTTAATCGATAATTTCTTTGTTATCCTTCTCCTCCATTGTCCTGCACGAATTCTGAACGAAGGAAGCTCAATAGACTGTTTGCGATTTTGAAAAGTATAAATCGCGGCTTGGAAGGCGTGGTTTAGGCAAACTACAACCACGTTCTTAAAACTAGGGTGTATATCGGCACTGCAGTTTAACTCTGTATTTCAGCTCTGTAGTTCGAAGCTATTGTAATATGTTTTTCCACTTCCAAAGAGCCCCAAAAAAAGCAACCATACCTCACACAGTCCACCCAACAATCAACAGCAGATAAGAAGAAAGACGACAGTCATAATACGCCACGGTAGCGTAAAAAAACAGAGTGGCCGGCCGCAATGACGGGCCGTTTGTGCTCATACGTCTCTAGACGCAGGCAGCTGCAAACCAGGACGAGGCCCGAGAAAACGAGAGCTGGTGGTTCGAGAGTGCAGGAGTGGGACACAGCGGCAGACAGAATTACTGAGAGGAAAAAGAATTGAGCAACATCCTAGACAGTACGACTATGTGGAAGGACATGGAGGACAGTAGATGGACCATGGGCGGGACGTTAGAGGGAGAGAGAGGAGAAAGAAGTGGATTCTGGTCAAGAGGAGGAGTCGTGGAGATGAGAGTAGAGGGATATGAAGAGGATAAGACGCTCGGAGAGGAGATGGATGGAGGTGGGAGAAAGCTGGAATACGGATTTAGAACGAATGAATGTATCCAAAGGAATCAGAATTGGTTTTGAAAACAAGTCCGAATCTTAGACGTCAGGAGGATTTCGCCTCAAAATAGGAGGTGAGACGATCTATTGATTATACTTTCGGTGCGAGTGGACGTTGTACTTTGACGAACTTCTCCTTCCCGAAGTAATGACTGGAAGGGTCCGTACGTAGTTGGGTTGGAGAGGAGAATGGTGGAGTCATGAACCTCACCAAAACATGGGTCAAGAAGAAGATCTTTCGCAAGTAAAGAGTGCAACTTTGTGGCGGGAGTATCCGGAGATATCGGTTCCAGAAGAGAGGGCACCAGCGTTTCAAAACGGTCGGAGGTATAGGGTGGCATCCAGCACAGTAGCAGGAGGGAAGATTGAGAAAAGAACTCGCCCGGCAGACGGAGAGTAGAGCCATAAACCAGTTCGGAAGCTGAACACTGAAGATCTTTAACGGCCGTGCGTATACCACAGCATAACCAAAGGAGAGCTTCCGTCCAATGTCTGGTTGTGGAGATGTGCAATGAAGAGAAGCCTTTAGTGACAGGTGACTTTCAACAATTATTCCCGTTCGAAGAGACGGTGCCGAAACTGGTGGTATGATCTTCTTCAGAACCAAGCAAGCGCATCATATTTCAAAGGAAGGATTCGAAACAGCGAACCTTGATCCGTTCGTGACCGAGAGGGGAAATGCAAACGAGAGATCCAATGGACAAGAAAGCTTTTGCAATTAGATTCCGCACTGTAGCAACAGAGAGTGGAGATAGTTCCCGCCAGAACGAGTCGAAACTATCAATACAGTGCAGATATATCGCTTGGCAATGAGAAGGTGGGAGAGGTCCACAAGCGATGTGGACTCTTCTCAATCACCGAGATTTTACCAGAGCAGCAAGAGAAGTTCTTTAGTAGCTTAGGTAATGTCTTTGGCACTTATAGAAGCGTGGATCAGCCATACAGGCGCGGACCCCAGTTCGCTAGTCGGCGTTATATTTATGGCCCACAAAACGATCCGTTACAGGTTGCGTGAGCCTCGACGGCCCGAGTGTGAAAGCGAATGGACGATTGCAGCAAGACTGCACTTCGAGAGCGCATAGGACGAAAGGAACGAGGATTGCCTTGTTGAATGTTCGCTCAAGAGTCTCTTCTCTATGCCCGGAAGTTTGAGCCACTGCAGGGAGAAGAGTCCTGTTGAAGATCGATATTGTCTTGATCCTGTCGCGTTCCCATGGCTGCAATCAATGTCAGGAATGGGAGAAAAGGCGTTAATTTCAATCCGAGGAAGAGCATCCGCGGTGAAATTATCCACTCAGGAGATGTGACGTATGTCTGTAGTAAACTGGGAAACAAATCAAGACTACCGGAGCTTCACGGGGGGAGCGACGTTCATGCCGTGAAGCCATTTCGACGAAAGTGATCGCTTTGGTGGTCAGGTAAGGATTTTGGAACTCCCGTTCTTCCAAAAAAGTTACCTAAAATGCGCGAACAGAAGATACATAGCAAGGCAAAACTTCCCTCTCAAAAGCACTATACCTTTGTTTCTCGGTGTTGCTAGGCTTGCGAGAAAAGACAGGCAAGTGGAGCACCATTCACCATTTGTGGAAACTGCTGAAAGCACCGCACAAACAGCGAAATCGGAGGCATCACCTTCACTCTCGCTGGTGCGGTATCGTGGGAATGAACTAAAAGAGTGGCGGAGCGAAGGGCTCTTTGGAAGCCTCGAAGGCAGACTCTGCTGCCGAAGAGACCAGTCGACTTTATTGGTGCTGCCTCGCTGTTTAGGACGAATGATCGGTAAGCGGGCCTAAGAGGGCTGCCGCTGATTTCAGAAGCGATTGTAGTAGTAATTCATCCCAGACATTGCACGAAGTTGCCTTTTGGTTCTGGAAGTGCAAAAAGGCTCAGCAGGGATGCGTCGAACACGCTGTTTGACATAACGAGGCAGAATAGACGCCTCGAGCACAATACCTCGTTGGACCTAAAGAATGCTCAGAGAGGACGCATGCACAGTATACGCCTTGGTAGATTAGGAACACGATTCGCTCCTCGCAATATAAATCCAACTGCACACAAATTTGGGCCGAAGCCAAGGGGTCAACGTAGAGTGATGGCCAAATGGTGTTATCTAATGGTGTGAGAGAGGAAGCAGACTATAGAGTCAGTTCACAAATTAATGACCAAGAAGATAGGTTAAGGCCGTGAAGAGTCTAGGGTAATCAGATGTGAACGCTCTTGGAAAGGGAATTGTCTAAGAGACTTGCGCTATTTTTCAAACGGAAAATAGGGCTTGTATAGTATTGCGCAAAGAGGCCAAACGGGGTCAGTACAAGCTGTCTTAAAGGGAAGTCCATCGCGGAGCCACGGGATTAGTCTGAAATGCAGTAAGGCTCGATTGAGATGTCCAAAGAAGAAAAATGTGTAGTTGCCGGACAGGTGGAAGTGAAACTTTGTATATGCGGCACAGAGGTCTAGATGTAAGCTAATCCGGCGTTCAAAAAGAAAGCGCAGTGTCAGTGGTAGAATTCGAGCCCTAAAATCCCCACAGCGTCTCCAATCCCCCGTATGCTTAGGATGAGCAAATGTTGTGTAAGCGGAAAGAGGAAGCAGAAATGATGACAAACAACTCTATTGAGTATATGGCGCACAAAAATGCGCCAAAATGCCAAGCATCGTGCTTCAAAACTCTTGGGCCTTGAATGGCCTACTGATGATCTTTATCAGGTGAGGGTAGGGGCGCGAGCGTCGAAAGCAAGAGTGAGGATGGGCACGCAGTAGTTTCAGAATACTTATGTGTATCAACAGAATGCATTAGGATGGAGTGGGATATACTGCGGTAGAGCAGGGAGCATGCATAAAGAAAGAGAACAATTCACTTGCTGAGTAGAAAGGGTCAGAATTGAGAGGGACGAGAGCATTCTGAAGAAGTTTGGGAGAGCAACAGCAAGAAAAGTGCCCTTGGTGGAGCAGAAGCAATAATAAGGCACGGGAGTATAAAGAGAAGTATCACCATCGACAAGTCGGCGATTACGAAGATCGACCATAGATTAAAATGGGACAAAAACAGAATACAGCACCGAGGATGGGCGCTATACGTCCGGCGGAAAGAAAACCAAGTGGAAGACAATCACTCTGCGCGACGAGAAAAAAGAAGTGCAAACGTACAGTAGACGCTCTCCAATAGTACCTCTGGAATGGGATGCAGCCTCATGTGAGCAGAACGGAGAAAAGTTTGACGGGCCAGGGAAGGATAGCAGAGCTCCTGGGAAGGTCCCTGGGGTTCACCAGCGAAGGCTGCCCCAGAATCAGATCAAGAAGGCAAGTTTAGAGGACTGATCGTAGATACGAAGAGTAATATCCTGATGAAGAAGTAAGTTAGGAGAAGAAGAAAAAGAGCCAGCATTCTCCAACGTCGCACCGTAGCAGAACGGTAATGGCGCTGTCGGTTTCCATTGAATGGAGAGAGGCAGGCTAAAATATGCGATTTCTTGGCATTCACAATCGCCGAAAGGAGATTGGTGGATGAAATATGACATGTTTCGCGATTAGAGGATTACTGCAGGCGCTGGCTGTGGAAGGAGAATAGAGCAGAAGGTGAACGAGGACGCGAGAAGAATGAATGTTGAGGAGTGGGGATCAACGGAATGAGCGAAAAGTCGTTATTATTGAATTGCCGCTGTAAGGTGAGAGAAAGGGCAGTTATTTATATCGGCACAGCAGATTTCGAGAACCGAAACCCGGGGTTCCAGAAGCTGCCAGAAGGAGGAGGGTTGTACTGGCGAAAGCGGAGAGTAGGAGGATTGAGGTTGGTGGAAGAATAAGGAGGTTGAGCTTGGGGATTTGGAGCAGAAGGCGATTGTAGAACCACAAAGAAAGCAGCTGTGAGGCAGAAGTAGCGGTACTGCGGCGTTGGTAAGAATGATTTAATACTGGGGAATGTTGATTGGCGCAGTGTAGGTTTGGATAGACTGGATTGAGGAGGTGCGAGAGTCGAAAGAGGTAGGAGAGACGGAGGAAACGCCGTAGGCGGTCGGATCCATAAAAGGCCTAGATCTATCCGGGGTGGTGTCGCATAAAATTCTTGTCGGTGCTTTCAGCGGCAAACTTCAGTGTGTGAAAGGTGACGAAGCTGCGTAAGCAGAAGGAGTATTTAGTGATTTATGAGTACGTCTGTTTGTGGATCGAGTGAAGGCATCTTTTGGAGGAAGAGTGTGCACATGTATATAAATTTTGTCTTCCCATAGGAATTTTGAGGGAGCAAACAAAACCAGATCACCTACTTAATTCCGAAGGTTTCTGGTCGCCCAGTGACATGCTCCAAGCAGAGTTTCAATTAGGCTGCGCTATCTCTGGTGGAGCAAGCGGGTCGATTAATAAGGGTTTGAGCGTTGTTGTAAGGGTTGTAGAGTTTCTAGTTAGTTGCAGCCATCACCTTGATTTTAGGGAGGCAAGGGATTCTGGCTTCGTTTAGAGCATTCCAGTAGAAGCTCTCAATACTCTCGTCCTTTGTCGTCTTCGAGATGGTAAATTGTCATAGGCGGAGCTGACTGAGATGATACGGACAAGTGTCGATAGCCAAAAGTCGGAATTGTGATATTACAGAAGGACGCGGTAGGAGACGAATGCTCGGCATAGGGTGATTTGACATGATGAAGCTGTTGAAGAGTTTGGGTGTTACAATGAGCGAGGATATAAGTTATAAATGAAGTTAATAAGGATGAGTGGACGAGTACTCAGGTGACAAGGCGGACATTAGTGGAAGACGACGGAGGGTGGAAGAAAAACTCCGAGCATAGAAATAATTACGAATCACTCTCAGGAGCTAGATCAAGATTTAAATATATAAAAGGAATGTGTAGAATTCAAGGCCGCAGAAATAACATGATATATATATAAAATAGGATTGATAAGACCAATGCTGATAAAATTAGTAAATATTATATTAATTAGTATATACTATATTATATTTAAAGAGTATAATATATATGTTATATATTAGTGAATAAGTGTATATCTGATATGAGAATATGATATATTGTGAGTATTCTTTGAGTTATAATAATATTAATGAGTTACCGTATATATCTATTAGAAGATGAGTCTAGCTAAAGGGAATATACTTTGGTATAGTGATATAGATGAGATTACAATAGGTATATGTATACCTCTCATGTTTAGGAGTGGTATATACCTATTATAGTATGGTAATAATTGATGATTGAGATTACATTAATTATTCATATCATTGACTCAAACCAGAGTATATAATTATAATATTTTTTTTATTTGAATGGTGAGATCGTTATTTTGAAAGTTAGAGGGGTATCCACAGCACACAAGGTGTTGCTATACCTTGTTAGGGATACCACAACAAGGGCAGATAATTCAATAAATTAATAAGAATAGCAAATAACTAATATAATATGGGAATAATAAATAATAGATAATAATTAGAATAAGAATAATAATAATAATAATAATAATACTAAGTATGAGTTAAATGAAACTTTATATAATTGAATATTAGAAAATTTTAATGAGATATCATTATATAAAATAATAATAATGATTTTATATAATATAATGGTATTTCTTATTATTCATATCAAAATAATAAGACAATAGTAGGGGGATAAGTTTACGTGGTCTGTCATGGGATATAAGAAGCACTCTTTGCAATGATTAGAGGTTCAACTAAGCTGGGGATTTGGTTGCTGCAATTACAGGGCTTTTGGGCTGATGCCGCTGGCGGACTTCTTTTGTAGGACTGTTACGAGTTGTTAGAGCAAATGAGTGTTTGGATAGCTATTGAGACAGGTGGCTGCTATTAGAAGAAGCATTTGAATTAGAGGCACAACACAACAAAGTTGCCGAAAGTAAAAGTTACTTGACCGTTAAAAAATGCAACATAAAATTAAGTTATGTAGTCTGCGAAGATGGAGATGGAGGAGTTTTCTTGGTCTTGTGGCGGGATGTTTACTAAGCTTCTCGTCCGTAGGAGCCTAATGTTGTGCTCACACGGACTTAACTAGAGTGTTCATCATGTTAAAGCTGTGCTTATGGATCTCTTCTTTAAGGTTTGAGTTGAGATTAAAATGTTTTTTATGTCTTCTAGCAGTGTTGATTTTACGTATCACAGACTAGATCAGAGGTTGTGCTGATGTGGTGGTACCGGCCTTCTCTCTGAAGAAACAATCTCGAATAATACAACAAAGTGCGTAGTTATATGAAAACAGCTCCGGAATGGGTTCGTACCATATGAATTTACTATTCTAATTAAAGAGTGAATCATTATTCTGCGAGAGAAGAATTCCTACAGAATATGAAGCAATGCAGATTGCAGTTAGTCAAAGTAATGCTTATTAGTTTGGGAGGAGCTGTTTCATGTAGATGCATACACAGGCAGGAAAGGAATCCTCCCTGACTATACCATTCGCATGAAGCCAGCATTGACATT
The DNA here is from genome assembly GCA_015478945.1 of Trachelipus rathkii. Classification (NCBI taxonomy): domain Eukaryota; kingdom Metazoa; phylum Arthropoda; class Malacostraca; order Isopoda; family Trachelipodidae; genus Trachelipus; species Trachelipus rathkii. Next base: position 23,670 of record JABUQX010043329.1, read on the forward strand.
TGGTAGTAATGAGGGTCACAACAGACATGTGTCCCTATAGGTAGAATATGTAAGAAATGTTGCCTATGTTGTTTGTACTTGCTTGTGAACAAGAGAAGATGGAGATAGAGGAGAGGGAGAGAGAGATGACGAGGAAGGAGGTGGCGAGAGCGCACGATAGCAGAGTAATTACTGATGACCGGAGAGGAGAGAGAAATTTAGAATGTATGGTTGAGTGTAGTGTGACGAATCTGCAAAAGAGAGAGAGAGAGATTTGGCGAGCCATGACTCTGCACTAAAATAAAGGTAGTTTTGGAGCCTGCATCTCCCAAAACAACGAAGGGAAGGAATGCGATAGTGTGACTAGATATTATGAGAATAGCGATCGTGATCGAGCATCTGTGATTTTACTAATAAGGAGCTAAATAATGCTAAAATACAGTATTTTAAAGTTTCTAATTCTGAATCAATTGTGTCGGAGTTTGTGTCACTTCTTGCGTCTAATGAGTTTCTGACTGCAGCTTGTGGCTCTCTCCCAAAGACTTTGCTATGTCGAGGCGCAGGACAAGTACTGCCCGCTAGGAGTTACGAATAGTAGTATAATAGCCGATACTTATGTGCACCTCATATTTTGTTATGAGTATTGTTGCTAAAATACTGTTTAAAGTTCTAAATTATGTACACTATTTTTGGCTGTTTCACCTCTGAAGCCAGCCTCGCGCTATATTACACCCCGCTTAGGCCTCTCTCCGTAACTGCTATGTGAGCTGGCGCCACGCCGCCTCTTTAAGAGAAGTTATTTGTATGTGCGGAAATAACAGCCTTCCCAGACCTGTTATTCCGACGATTATACTTAAAGAGTACATGCAATCTTAATTCCACTAGTTTCTCAGCTGTACTGCTAGCCTTATAGCTGCCCTTGGTAAATTTTGGGCGTAAATGCTTTGAAAACGCTACTTAAGCTACCGTCGAATTTTTTCACTGGCATGCACATGAACACTTACTTTGTTTTACCTACTAGATTTTAGGCATTCTTTTATGATACGCTATTCGATCTAAGCGTTTTCGCGTATGCAACCTATTTCATAGGAAACTCCTCGAGCTTTTGAGTCACTGAAATGAGTCTGGGTTACGCCTAACTTGCTTGTCTTTAATGTAGTACGTAAAAATGTACTTAATTTTTTTATAGCTGCCTCTTTTTCCTAAATCACCTTGTTGGGTTTAATTATTTATTAACATTAATTGATTTAAAGGTATTTTTAAATGTTGTATTTTTGTTATTATTTATGCACTAATTCTGAAGAAAGGAAGCTACATGCTGCTGCGATTTTGAAAAGTATAAATCGGCGCTTGGAAGCGTGTTTACATCGAAATAACTCTACTTAAACATTAGGGTGTTTCGGCACTGCAGTTTTAGATCTGTATTTCAGCTCTGTTCTAGTTCAGTCTGTATAGATGTTCTTTCACTTCCACAGAGGTAACTCTCCACAATATATATATATATATATAGTATATATGATATATACTATAGTATTAGAACAATATGCTATATATAGGTATATATACTATAATTAATCTTTTTACTAAGAATAAGATTATATTAGCGAATATATTAATATGATGTGTGTGATATATATATAGAATATATATATATATTATATTTAGTATATTATATATATATACTATATATTATAATAGATACTAGCATATAATATATGTTACTATATTAGAAAGACTAAATACTTATGATCATTTAAATAAGATTATATATATATAGTATATTAAGACGTTTGGTAGTCGTAGCAGGAAGACGGGTTTGAAGATCTTAAGTAGCTAAACCAACGCTTTCTGGGTGGGCGAGGTGTTGCCATAAGTACTAGATTTAACAGCAATAAAAATACAATTAACAATAATTAAATATATTATAATGATAATTAATAAATAAATATATATAGATTATATAATAATAATGATAATAATAAGAATTAATAATAATAATATAATAATAATAATAATAATATTATATGGATA
>JABUQX010043330.1:10000-35546 GCA_015478945.1 Trachelipus rathkii
TTATTATTATATTAATTTTTAATGTTCTTTTTTCAATTTATAATAATTTTAAGGCTTTCTATTAGGAGGATTTTTCAAGGGTTAAGAAGGATTAAAGTATTAAGGTTAGCTTTAACTTAACTCTTCAGGGAGCAAATCAGGGTTAAGAGCAGATCCTAAACTGAAGAAAATAAATCCTTCTTCTCCAGATCCTTCGACCCAATCTTCCAATTCCTGAAATAGGAAATAGATAATAACTTTGAAATCTATTTAATAAAAGCATTTTTTAACCATATGATGTAAGTTTCTCTGATTGATAACTAAATGGTAGTAGGCTAGATAGCCTTGTCGTGAACATAATTTATTGACATTTTGACGACGCTCAATGAATGTGCCAATCTTTCAATCTATCATATTATCCTAATAAGATCATCGTGGGTCAACCTGTCAATCCATCAATCACACTGACCTTGCAAAACCATGATGAGCTAATCTTGTCATTTATATTGCCTTAACAAGATTATCATCGGCCAATCTTGTCAATTCGTTATATTGCTCTAAAGAGATCATCATAGGTCAATCTTGTCAATCTTGCCAATCAATCATATTGCCGTAACAAAATCATCATTTTATGTTCTAAAACTTCTTTCACAGTATCTTTATCCTTAGGGATCTTAAGTCATTAATTTAACAAGTTTTCAAAGACTCTTATCAACCGTTATATATATATATATATATATTATATATATATATATATATATATATATATATACTATATATATATATATATACTATATATATATATATATATATATATATATATATATATACAGTATACTATATATATATATATATATATATATATATATATATATATATATATATATATATATATATATATATATATATATATATATATATATATATATATATATATATATATATATATATATATATATATATATATATAATATATGCACATTTTTTTAAGCTAATGCAACCGCTAACGACACAAGTGCTATTCTGGGGAGCCTAAAACACTCTCACTCCACACATATTTGTCAAATGAGCGAAATATCAAATTCAACAGGAAACAGGAAATACAGAAAAAGAAAGAGAACTTCACAGAGAGAGGCGACTGGAATAAAGATGCATAATAGCGAACCAGTCTGAAATTGTCAAACTCTACACAAATTTCTTATGAGAGAAACTGAACTTCTTGAGCTGTTAGGGCGTAGCAAAGGTAGTGAAATAAGAATGGTTAGTTCTCATGAGCACCTGCAGTTGTAGTACCTGTAGGAGGAAGAGTATGAACTCGCACTTATAAATATTTTTTTACATAACAAATTACAAATATTTGATGCTTATTTACCTTAGCCAGTTTTTTGGGAGCTTTTATGTGGGCACCTCCGGCGTAGATGACGTTAGATTAGTCTGGAGGCATTAAGGTTTTGACCTGTATGCATATATATATACATATATATATATATATATATATATATATGCCATATATATATATATATAATATACTCTATATATATATATATATATATATATAGTATATACTCTATATATATACCTTATATATATAATATTTCTAACCTGTTTATGATCACCAAACTTGCATTTTTATTCATTTCCGAAATTGATGGCATGTCCGGAGGGCATAAACCACTTATAACACATTCAGAATGCATTCTATTTCAAGAAAATTTTGTTACATTAGAAAAGTTATTAATAAAATTTATTAATTCCATGCACTTTTCAATTGATTTGAGAAAATAAAATCGTTATTATTGTTAAATTGTTATTGTTAAAAGTATAAACGAGAATATTAATTTGTATATTTTTTCGCAGATTTGAATTTTCGTGGAATGCGGATTTGAAGTATCAAATAAATTGTTTGTGCATTTGTAAAAGTGTTCTCTCTAAAGAAAGTTACTGTAATGTGGAGAAAATAAAACATACAACACTTACCGTGTTTCAAGGTAAGGTTAAACATAGCATAAAAGCAGCGTTTATTAACGTGGTCTCCAGTCTTTGTTTTGAATGTAAAGGAATCCTGGTTTAAGACCATGCTGCCAGATATCGACGGAAAGTTGATGGTTCCAATCATGCTATAAATTGGATCAAATAAACCTCCTGCATGGGCGTACAGAAATGGAATCTGAAAATACAGTTCGGAGATAAGAGAAAAAATAATACAATAATTTTATTTATTTCTTTAAAATCTTTTATTATGAATAGACAGACAATCCGGGGTGAGTTTTTTCTCTCAGATTAAGGATACTAATAATTTAATAGTTTTGAAAATTATTTTTTATTTGCTATGATCAGAAATTCGAGAAAAAAAGTTTATTCTTTATTAATTAATATTAATACATGAAGAATGAATATTTCGAAAATTGTCAGCACATGAAAACGAAAGGCACTTAGATCAAACTGACCCTTGACAACCTTGACGATCTCTAGTTGCTTTCAGGTCTTGTGCTAAGATTGTACCCTTTAAAACTCTAAGGCAAAAATGAAATGCAAAATGCAAATATTCAAGAGTTCGATGAATTCTGCATGTGTGTAACCGCCTTATAACAAATATATTTACAACAAAAATGTCGCTTGACAAGTTAAAGGTTGGCACCTCTGCTTAAAGTAAAGCAAAAAAAAATAAAAATAAAAAAATAATAATAATGTAAGAAAAGAATACTCTTATACACTTTAAAATAAACAAATAGAGAGATAACAATAATCCATGAATGCATTAAGGATAATCAAAATCAAATTTTCTTTCTTTAAATCCTGGACGTTCTGCTGCCCGAGTCCTTGGACGCATATTTTGGAGGTTTTCGTGAAGAGAGGAAGAAGCGATGAACCTCCTGTAAATGTTTTGTCTAGAAATGGATCCATGGAGAAATTATGAATCAAAACATCTCTTATGTTTTCAATCTTTTCAGGCGATTCGTAAGGAGATACCATCGTTACCTATATATATATATATATATATATATATATATATATATATATATATATATATATATATATATATATATATATATATATATATATAATATATATATATATATATATATATATATATATATATATATATATATATACTAATATATATAATAATATATATATATAATAACATATAATATATATATATATATATATATATAATATATATATATATATATATATATATATATATATATATATATATATATATATATATATATATATACACATTTCTATTTATATATAAATATATATATTCATATATATATATATAATATATATATATATAATAATAATAATATAATGTATATATATATATTTATATATATATATAATATGTAATGGCATATATATATATATTTATATATTAATATTATATATATATATATGCTTAATAATATATATAATATATATAATAATAATAATAATAATAATATATATTATATAAATATATATATAAGTATGTAATAATAATAATAATATATATATATAATATGTAATATAATAATATGTATAATATATATATATATCTATATATAATAATAACAATAATATATATATATCTTTCTTTATATATAATATTTATATATATATACTAGCTATGTATATAATAATATATATATATGTATATGTAATATAATAATAATATGTATATATATATATATAATATATATATCACAGTTCAGTTATTCAGTTATTCCTTCTTCCCCCCCCCCATCAATTCATTTAAGCCTAAAACTGCAATTTGATGTCTAATACTGTTATCCCTGATCTTAAAACTAAGAAAGCGAATGGTCCTGACGTCATCCCATCAATTGGTTCTCAAAACTTGTGCTTCCAAGTTTGCATCCTAGCTCGGTAAACTATTTCATCTTTCTCCTTCCTATTTAATTTTTCCTATTGTGATGATTGGTGGGGGAAAAAAAAGGGTGACCCCTTTCAACCCTATAACCTATCATTTTATATATTTTTAACCTCTGTGGTTTCCAATGTTTTTGAGTCTATCAGTAACAAGAAGATTTGGACGTATCTTAAATCTTTTAATTTTATCTTAGATGATCAGTATGACTTTTGTTAGGAAAGCTCTTTTGGTGGGCTTCTTTTTCTTTTCTTTAACTTTTGATCCTCTGCAATCGGAATGGCGCTTCTTATGTTGTGGCTCTAGAATGGTGCTTCTTTTTTCCGTGGCTCTGAAATGGCGCTTCTTTTGCTGTGGCTCTGTAAATATCGAAAGCTTTCGATAGAGTCTAGCACAAAGTTTAGATACCAAAAGTTCTTTCATTCGGAATCTGTCCTTCTATCTGGAACGATCTTACCTGATTACCTTTTCAGTCCTTCTATGCAACTACTGAATACGGCCACAACTGTGTCCTCAGGGTTCTGCCGTAGCTCGAACTCTTTTTCTATTTTTTCTTTCCTTCGCTACATCCCCTGTTCTCTCTTTTGCAATTTAAATAATCATTCATTACTTCTTTCATTGTAAAATGGATCCCAGCAAACATTAAAACCTGACGTTAAGTAGGTGGTCTTTTGGGTGGTATTTGAGCAACTGACCTCTAACCCTTTTTGCATTTCATTTTGAGGCAGAAGAACCATGGTTATTTTCAGTGATTCAAAAACTCAGTTATTTCATAATTCTATTCTACACAATCATCCTCACAATTATAACATCTTTAAAAACACACAACTCAAGCCTTCGACTGTCTTTGATATTTTTAATTCGTGATCTTTCTTCGGAGGATCAACATTGCTTCTCTACCTTAGCAAGTTTCTAAGAGATTGAGCGTTTTCAGGCGCTTTCAAAATCTGTCTCACGAACTCTAGTGTTCTCACTGATTCTTTTCAATGTCTTTGTGTCCGAAGAAATGTTGCGTCACTTTCCTTACACTATCGTATTACAACAGACAATATTTTTTTGAACTCTCAGGTCGCATGCATCCTCCTTTCCACGCAGTCTCATATTTTCTATGTCTAGATACCTGGCTCCAACTTAGTCAATATATTTACTTTGATATATTACACAACGATGGTAGTCTGGACAACTCTTCCATTTTATATTGTCAACACGTCCTCAGGCTTGCACATTTTTAATTTTTAAAAGCCTAGCATTTGACTCTTATTTGGATTTCACCCAAGGAAACTAGAGGACTGTGTATGGTTTTGGTTTAATTATGGTTTAATGATTGAATGTTTCTTAATGCTCAAGTGTTCTAACCATTTTTATTGTTTTTACTTTCTTCTAAATGGAGACCTACAACACTCGTCTCGTACTCGGAGAGGATCACTTAATGTCTAAGCTCTGATAAGAGAAAGAACGTTTTAAAGACCACTGGAATAACATAACCAGAATTCTTGTATGGTATAAACTATACAATGCTCGATTTACATTAACAATTGCTTTCCAAATGCTATGCCTTTGGGGTTGAGCTCACCGACATCGTCTGAGTTTCTTCTGGTGTGATAGATATTTTTTTCATTGTATTGATAAAGCTGTTATCCCACTGATGACTTGGAACAATGTTCTGGAAAGACGGTAGAAGCTAGACGAACTTTGGTACAAGAAGGTGATTTCCGGTGAAGAGGAACAGAAGAAAAACTGAGATGAAGAATAAAAACAGATCTGAGTTACTTCCTCCACCTATGAGGGTCTTTAGAATGGTAGACTAGACTTCTTCTACGTCGACGAAGAAAAGTGTCTTTTGAAATGAATTTAATCTCCGATCCAACCATGCACAACAACAGCGTGTATACAAGTAAAAACTCTTGTCAGTGTTACTTTTGCGATGGATCAAAGAAAAAAAAACGTTTTAGCCCATCCTCCCCTTTCTTTCTGCTGAATAAATACTGGATTAGAAGGTTGCGGTCACATTCAACGAGTTATAACGACTGATATAATAAGGGGTGAACACTAGAAAAATATTGTATGGTTTGACAATTATGATTATTATTATTCAATCACAATATATTGATAAATTTGCGTTGATATACCCAAAGGAATGTAACTTTTTTAATAATATGCAATTTTGCATACTGCTACTAATAATTGTGGAATTTCCATCATTAGCATATTGTATGTTGGCGAAATATCTACTTTGTTTTAAATAAAAATGGGATATTTTTTTTAAAGATATGTATGTAGACATATTTAATGTTTACATTAACAATGATACAGTTTTATCGCTTATCTTTTCTTATATATATATAATGTAGTATATATATTATATATACTATATATATATAATATATATATATTATATATTATAATATATATATATATATATATTATAATATGCTCTATAAAATTTTAAGCTGCCCCCCCCTGCTTGGAAGCTGCGCGACGCCCATATATATATATATATATATATATATAATATATATATATATTTAAAATGTAAATATAAAAAATATTATATATATATATATATAGTATATAGATATAAATTATATATAAATAGATATATTAGATATTATAAGATATAAATAATAGTATATAATGTGAATTATATAGTGATAGTAATATAGTGTATATTATGATTAAGGTATAATATTAGTAATATATATTTAAGTATATATATATATATAGTATAGATGTCAAAAAAATTGATATTAATAATAAAATGATATGTATTATAAAATCTGGAGACTTTAAGTTGAATAATAAATTTTCTCTAAATAAAAAGAAAATATAAAAATGAAATTCAGGGATAACATTTTAGAATTCTTTATATCAATTTTGTTTAAGTTTTAAAAAAAATATCATTTTGAAAATTTATTTTCTAGAATGTTTTTTATTATATGTTATTATATGATGCTTTTAGTCTAGTACAATGTTTTGTAAAATTATTAATCAGTTTATATTTCTTTAGTTTTGTTTATCAGACATTTTGTAAAATACATTTTTTTTCTTGGCGAGTTTTCCTATGTGCGCTGTTCTGTTATAAATAAATTTATTTTCTTTTGTGGACTCACTTCTACTAGTCTCGTTTGCAACGTAAGACTTTGAAATACATATATGTGACTTCTAAAAACTTTCATATACTTGTTGAACGCACCGACCTTTTTATGTATATAATAAAATATGATTTTAATTAAGAATATAACCATTACAATAATCAAAGTTGTTTGACTCTTACCTATTTAAAGATAAGTTTAAAAGGGTTATAATGACTTTTATTATTACTGGTTCATTAGCATCGATGTATCAAAGCGTAGCACATATTTGTCCTGATGATGAAGAAGGGGACTCCAAACAGCAAGAGCGATTGAGCTTGTGTCTGTCTATCTAGGTATCTCAAAGTAAAAGGAGTCGTTACGAAAAACTTCAAAAGAACTTCAACAACTACCTGTGCAGTGGAGGAACCAGAATAAGATAACTACAATGCCCCTAAAATATGAGTATTATATATATATAGATAGTAGTATATATATTATTATATAATATATGATTTAATATAAGTATATATATATATATAGTTGTATATATATATAGTTATATATATAGTATATATTAATATTTAAGTTTTGTGGATTTAGTACTAATAATTTAACTCCGTATTAAGTTAGTCAAAATTAAAAAAAGGAAAATTAAAAAAAATTCTAATTGCCTCCCATATATAACAGTGCACAAGAACAACGTACAACATAAATCGACGTTTGTTTCCATTAGAAATGTAGAAAAGAAGCAAAAAACTTGATTCAACACAAAGAAAACTTGCTGAGGAAATTCCATTTTTCAGTCCTATTAAGCAAGAAAGTAAAACATTTGGTGTTGCTTGAGCTGACGTTTACAAAGCCTGATGTCAGGGATTTCTCATTGATGTTTTACAATAATAATAAGTATATATATTTATAATATACTATATAAATATGAGTTTATATATAGTAATATAGTATATATTTATATATAATATATATTATATATGTATATATATGTATATATATATAATATATAATTATATTATATATACAAATATATAAGTATATTGAATACGAAGCTAATAGTTATATATATATAATATAACGTTGATTCCAGTTCTATGAGGCTGGAAATTTAGATTGTTTAACCAGGAAAAGTAAACAGATGCCCTCCATATAGACATCTTAATCAAAAATTATACACACAACGTCTCGAGAAATATATTGCTGTTCCAAATCATCAGCGTGAGATAACTAGAAATAATATAATATACAATAATATAAAAATCGATAAATTACAATTTACAAAAGTCAAAATCCTAAAACAAAATTTAACAAAAAATCTTGAGAAATGACTATAGCAAAACCTAATAACATCATCCCATCGTTAAATAAAGTAGATTTAATGTTAAAAATCCTTAGGACGTCCGCTTTCCATAAATAATGCAGAATCTATACAACAAATATAATAGTTCATAATTTTATTTAATACAATTTGTCTAGGGGTAACTAAAAAAATAAATGAAATTTAAATAATAGATTACGAAGTGTTTTCAAGGGAACAGGAAAGCAAAGAACCACTAGTTGTATAGGGATCTTTTGCTAACAAATACATCTAAGGAGGGAAAAACAAGTTATAAATTGCTTCACAGCAGAGTACGTCAAAACCGTTGCAGCTTGAACGGACCAGAATCACTATTTAGGGAGGGTTTATTATTATGAATGAAATAGTGTTTCTAAAATATATAAGTTGGTTTGTGAATTTGTTTGTTCTAGTATGTTTAAAAGATTGTTATAGTAAAGTTGTGGTCTGAAGAATGGGAATGATTTCTGATGGAAGAAACTAAGCTGTGGTGAATTCAAGAAAAGTTTTTTGTACGGGTGAGACACCGTTGTGCTCATCACGATTCCTCACAAAGAAAAAATTTTAACTGCAGAGGTGCTGCAAATATAAACAGCATCGGCAGTAAAAACCCATGAAAATATATTAGATTTGGCACTGGTAGAAACTTGCTGCAACAATATGGTCTTTATGGTTACAAAAAGAAGAGATTTTTCTTGTGCCTGTGAATACCAGATTAGATATTAAATTTGAAAGTGAAAGCATTAATCTGTAATATGGTGCATATATCAATATATCTATATAATTATTATATATATTATTATAGTATATCTATATATATATATATATATATATATATATATAATATATATATAATATATAAATATATATATATTAACTATATATAATATATATAAGTAATATATATATATATAAAAATATATATACTAATAATACGATATATATTTATATATATAATTATTATAAGTTATATATATCATATATATAGTATTATATTATAGTATATATAGGTAAGAATATTATATAATATTAGTATTATAATATATACTATTAATATATAATATATAATTGTGACTTATATATATATATTTAATGTATTATATGATATATATATTATAACTAAATATTATATTAGTTATATATTATATATATTATATTAATATAGTATATATTAATTATATAATATATATATAATAAAATATATAATATAGTATATATATAATATATATATTATATATCATATTGATAGTAATATATATATAAAGTAGATATATATATATAGTATATAAGTATATATATATATATATATAATTATTAAGTATATATATAATACAGTTAGAATAACATAAATATATTATATTATATATATATATATATATATAATATATATGGTTTAATTATATTTGTTAATGATATACTAGTATAATATATATTTATATCAAGTATATTACCTTTATGTTAACAACGGATATTCATTTATATGTGTAATGCAAGAATAAACTAGAATATAGGCTCTATAATGACAAAGAATATTCTATACTTTTTTGTTTCAAGAGTTTGAAATTAAAAGAAATAGTTAATGGGATAATATAGAAATATAATTATCAAAATGTGATAAGTAATATAATTATATAATATAATAACTAATTAAATGTTCAACGTGGTCTTGGACATTGATTTTGATCGCACGGTGGTTAAAGTATTTATCATATTCGCTGTTGAGACTTTCTTAATTTTCTTTAATTAATTCACAAGTTAAGATAATAAAATTAATTTATTAATTATTGACTATCATTATTAATTAATAACGGTGATGATAATATTACTTATATATAGTTAAATATATATTATTATAATATAATATATATATATATATATAATATATGTATACTATAATGTAATATATACTATATATATATAGTATATGTAGTGTATTAGTTACGTGCATTGAGTTAAGTTATAAAATATTCTTTACTTTATCATACAAGTGTTCATTAGGTGTAGTAAGTCGCGCTGATATGCAATAGTTTGTAATCCTGTGTTTCCTCAGGCTAAACATATCGCTTTTTTATCTCTTAATTATTGGTTTCTTAATATGCAACCTTCTGTTGATCTTTAGGGGATTATACAGAAAACTACAAATGCTTGAATGCTCAGTCTAATTAAGAGCTCATCAGTGGTATGGCCACACTATGTGCAGCTTGGAGGGACGGAGAGAGATCATTCACTAACGAATATGATATATATATAAGTTAATATATATATATGTAGAATAATAATTACTATATAATCTTTGATATAATAATATATAAGTTATATATATATATATATATATAATATATAATATTATATTAATGGTATATATATTATATAGTTATATATAAATATATCTATATAGTAATATATATATATATATATAGTATAGTATATATATATATATATATAATATATAATATATAAATCTATATAGTATATAATTTAAACGCAGGTGTGTGGATATATATTATATATATATATAATGATATATAATATATATATATTATAAATATTATATAATTAGTATATATACTATATAATTATATATATATATATAATATATAATATTATATAATATAATATTAATTAATATAATAATAATATATATAGAAATATATATATAATACTATATATCATATATATGTTAATAATATATTAAATAATATATACAAGTATGATATATAGGGGTTAATATTATATGATAGTATATATTATATATATATATATATATAGATATGTGTATATATATATATAAATATAATAATAAATATATATATATATTATATATTATAGTTATAATATATAATATATATATACTATAACTTATTATATTATATATATATTATATATATGATATATATATATATAATATATATATATTATATAATATATATTATATTATATATATATATATATATGATATATTGAGAGAGAGAGAATTTTAAAAATAAAAACTTTTTACCATTTTTTTTTATTATTTTTTGCAAAAAAACGTTTCTTGGAGAAAAAAATTCTCTTTTTTTTTTCTACACAATTTGTTATCATTTTTTATACCAGATTTAGTTAGGATGAATTTTTTATATTCTTTATCAAAAGACGGAAATGAGGATATTTTTTCTTTCTTTACTTACTAATTTTAAAATTTATTGCAAATTTGGAAATTATTTGATGTTCTTTTTCCTCACTGCGTTATCCTCATAATTTTCGTCCAAAATAAAAAAAAACAAAACAAACTAATTTTGTACAAAAAAAAAAAACAAGAAAAAAAATAAACATCTTCTTTCAAAAAAAATTAATAAATAATAAAACATTTAAAAAAATCGGTAGCATCTCTCTCTCTCTTCTGCTCTCTCTCATCTCTGCACCGAATTACTCTCGTGTGCTCTCTCATCTTTCGAAGATCTTCCGTGGTCATGCGTGTCGGGTGTTTGTGTCTGTTTATTTTATTTGTGTGGTCTGGTTTCTGTTGTCTGGTGCTGTGTTGTCTGGTTGTTGTGCTCGGTTTTTTCGTTGGTCCTGGTTTTCGGGTTTTTGTGCTGTGTGTGTGTTGTTTGTTGTGTTTCATAGTGTGAGTTGGCGATGTGCTCGTGCTGGTGTGGGGTGTATTCCGTTCTGTTGGTTGGGGTCTATCGGTTTGGGTGTTCTGGTGCTATCACGGTGTCTCTCTATAGGATATATATTATAGTTATTATGCATATAAATTATGTGTTTCATTTAGCGGGAGTAAGGTTACTATATAGTTGATATTAAAGATAGGAGCGGTTGTGTTTAATTGTAAGTATTATAGTTTGTATATGATATTGAATTATAGTATGATATTATATAAGTTGTGGATATATATATCTATTGGGGTAGTTGATGTTATCGTTCTATAGTAGTGTATAATATATATATATATATATGTATATATATATATATATAATATCAATACCCCAAGTGTTGCGCCTCGCTGTATCGGATTGGAGCTGTATGGCAAGGGAACGAAAACAGACATACCATCGCCTATATCCTTAACATTTTCAGGTTGTAATTATTACTCTCACAGTGCAATTAGCTCATCTATGCCTGGAAAGAGTTAGTGAATGATAAGGATTTGCTAAGTAGGGCAAACAAGTGTTACACATTAATAATGTATATCAGAGAACTTATCATGAACTTCGATACTGCTATTACGGATCGCTAATTAGACCGGTTGTGAATCGTAAGCATAAGAAAACATGCGTAAGATTTATTTGTTTTTATTTTTATTATTTGGCAATAGAGTTAAGCATTATGTGGAAATCTATCGAATAACATCTATATTTGTTGATTTATATGAGAAATAACAATATTAAAGAAATTTAAGTATTATTTTTCTTCGGGTTAGAAAATTTCTATCCACAGCCATTTAAATGGTGTTACAGTCATGTATATAGATAATTGTTAGGAATTAGTTATCGAAAAGTTTAATATTTAGGACAGGGCTATGCAAATATTCTTCAAAAACTAGGTTTTTAACCGCATTTTTCCCAAACTTTTATATTTACAAAATAGCAGTACACATTTTTATCATATTATATTTTTTCATGTATTTCAAATTGATGATTTAAAACAATTATGTTATAGTTATGTGAAAAATTTTATCTATTTTGCCCACACATAATAGCTAGATTGTGATACATATTGGTGTTTAGTAATAGTATTTAATAATATATATATATAGTTAATGTATATAAGTTGTCCCATATCTCTTGCAAATTTATTTATTATGATAATATTATTATATATGTGTTAGGATTTATAGTATGTTGCGATAGTAGTGAGTTGCTATTAATTGTAGGCGTAGTATGTTTGACATGATATGATCTGACGTGTAGATCGATAGTAATTATAGTGTATGATATCTCGATCATCAGACTGTATATATATATAATAGGTATATTATTATATATAATACCTGTAAGTTATATATATAAATTGATATAGATTAATAGGATATATATATATATATAATATAGTTATATTATTATAATATATTTATATATACGATATAATATATATATAATATATATTATTATCATAATGTATTATAGAGTATCATATAATCAGTATATATATATAAGATAAAATATATATATATGATATAAGTGTTAGAAAAAGGGTATGTCCGGTATATATTATTATAATATATATATATATATAGTATATATATATATATAAATATATAATTTATATATAAAATTTATATAATAATATATATTATATATATATATATATAATTATATTATATATATATATATAATTATTTATATATATATATATGACTGGATGGGTGATTATTATAGGCTATATATATCTAGATCATTTCGTAGTAAGTGAATACATTACATATATGTATATATGATTATATTATCATTTTAAGTAATATTATACCTAGTATGCTGATTATATAATATGTAACGTCGTGTGCGTAGCTTGGCTATAGTTATATATGAAGGTATTTGTCAAGTTATTTTTATACTAGATCATATTAGGACTTAGCGATGGTAAATTTATAAGATATTATATATATACTATATAATATAATATATATAATATATATTCCTCTAACTAAGCCGTGAGGGATACGTGTGTGTGTGAGGTGAGATGAAGAGAGTTGCCGTTTAGGAGGCTCGTATAACGCTGATCAAAGGGTAAGTTGTGGAAAAGTAGATAAAGTGGAAGATGGCGTGATCCAGACATATTACCAGTGGAGATTCTTGTATAACTAATTGCAGCAATAACAGATTACGTACATAAAGGTCATGAGAGGTATGTTTGGCATAGTGGAATGAGTAATTGCGAGGTACTGCGTGATGTATAATACTATGTGAGTTGCGCAGGAACTCTCCTCCAATGAGAAGGAGGTCACACTGACTGGAAAAACCAAAGAACAAATTAATAAATTCACGAAAATTATAAATAAAAAATAGAAAAGAGAGTGTTGCAACAGTTCAAGGGATAGAAAGGATTTATATATGGAGAGTGTAGTGTGTGGTAAGTAACAGGAGAGTTAACAGGGAGATCCGCGCGAATTCTAGATACCATCACTCTTGATCGAGAGGAAAAGTCATTAAGTGTGGATACAACGCCAGATATAGTAGATTTCAATACTCTTATACCTATGAGATTGGGCTTTTCCCATCTTTGATCACTTGATGTGGGGCAACACCCAGAGAATATAAAAATATAAAGCATCTCCGATTTTCAGAAATATAGATGGATTTCGTATAAATATGTTATAGATATATAGAGGTGTAATTTTATATTAATGATGTGTGGTGTAGTATCTATCAGTATATTTAAAATGAGTAGTAATGAAGTATATTATACGTAAATATTTAAGTAATTATACTTACTATAATATATATAGTATATATATATATATACTATAAATATAATAAAGAAAAGAAATTGGTAGAGGAATAAAAAAAAGAAAAAAGAAAAAAATATGAGTTAAAAAAAAAAAAAACAAATATTAAATAATTGAAAATATAAAAGATATATATTATAGTATAATATTAGTATAATATAAACATATATAATAAATATATAAGCAGGACTAGATTTACGATAGAATATTATCATAGATGGATTTCGTATAAATAGCTGTTCATAGATAATATATAATATAATTATATATATATATATAGTTAGATTATATATATATATAGGAGTTATACGTATAATAGTAATATATTATATAGTAATATATCTGAGGGTTGAACGTCTAGAAACCGTATGATCGCATCAACAGGAGTAAAGTAATCGAACTAATTGATATTTTGAGAAATGTCTTAAGATTTTTTATTGTCCTTTTTGTTGTTTTGATAAAATAAAACACTGATTGAGAAAAATAAGAAAAACGACGAAACTCGAAGAAATAGATGTGAGCTAACTTCTATATTGCAATAATTCATGGCAATGATTATAGGTAAATGTTTTACATTATTGTATATCTGATATATAATTTAAATTATATATTACACTATACTAAGTTAAATATATACTAAATATATATATATATAATATATATATATAGTAGTAGGTCTAACAAATCCTATAGTTAAAAGTGTGTAAAGTAATTAATGTATAATTTATATAGTTACACAGGGGTTCAGTATATATTTACATAGATGTAGTGACCGATAATAGGTCTTTAGTAGTAGGGGGTGTGGTATGTGGTTAAGTAGTAAGATTAAAACTATAAGAAATGGTAAAAAATTCTAGGTGTAGTAATGCGACGTGATGCGTGTAGATAGATATTAGTGTTTAAGTTATAGATCTAGCTATATTAGCATTATAGTTTAATACTACGGGGGGAGTCGGATGTATCCGTATTCGCTTTATATGGTAATCATGTATATGTCAGAGGGCTATATAGTCGTATTCAGATGGACCGGATATATATTAGGTGCATAGTTTGTGTATTAAAGATCCATCTAAGCCTATTCCGGATTTGGGCGATGATTCCTATATATGCTCAAAAACTAGCAAGTGAGCTATCAGGGAAGGTTAAGAGGTATAATTATTCATCATTGTTGGAATCTTAGGTCGAGGATGTTAGCTTGCGAGACAAACTTGGAAAAAAATTATCATTATTCTATCAAAACGTAGACGAATTAGCTACAGCAAAAAGCGGAAGTACCAGTTGTATTGGAAAGTCGCTTATGGTAAATGTTCTCAAGTTGGAATCATGTGTGCTTAAAAAAAGGATAAGTATACTAGAAGGATATTAAAAAGAGAATATTAGGCTATATGATCTAGTAGTTTTTTCAGAGGGTGGAGAGCAGGGACAATAAGACTATCTGCTGTAGTAGGTAATGGGCCAGTCGTCGACACAGTATATGACTTAGTGTTACTTAGATCTAATATGTATTGTGTATAAGAGTTATCTTGTACACACGGCAATTGTAGGAGTGAGTGGCTCGACCGAAGATGTTAACGGGATGATATAATAGTGGGGCGTACGAGGAGACGCTTCTTTCCATACCGAGCGCTGTAGGGGAGTGGTGCTGAGAGGAACCTTTCCCGGTGCGCGACAGGCCCTAAATATTGCCTTGGTAGGTAGCCGTGCGTTCCGAGGAGACACTCCCCGGGGGGTGCGGGGAAATAATAGGTTCCTTATCTATTGGCCTTATTGGTTGCCTGTAGTGCAATCCCCGTGAAGGAGCGAGAGAACCCCGACACCTGGCCCTTCCGGTTCGAGTAACTCTTATGAGCGGTCTAATGGTCGGTTGTAGTCAAATATGGTATCTGTATGAGTAGAAGGAAAAAAGCCATAGCTGGAAGGTTGTTTTTGTATTGTTAGAATTTAATTAGCAATAAGTCTGATATTTTAACGAAGGTAGACCATAAAGTGGTTTATCCGCCTTCTAATCATATATTACTGATATAAAGTATTAACAATATTTTTTTTTTTTTTTTTTTTTTTAGATTCTATATAATCTTTACCAGGGTTCCAAAAAATGTATTCCTTTCGCTGTAGCTAATTGTAGTTTTTGAGATAGTATATATTTCTTATTTTTTTTTTTATTTATTTATTTTCCCGCACTAAAATTGGACCCAGCATTCCAGCAATGTATATTCCTTTTCCCTGTAGCATTGTAGTTTTGAATATGAGTTGCGGTTGTTGGTACTTTTATGATGAATCCTAAATTTCTTCCTGAGAATATGCTTTATCAATCACTTTAGCTATGTAGCAAAAACTATAAAAAGGGAGAGGCATAAAATTCATCGCAATGAAGCCTCGTAATGTTGTTGGTTATGACAGTATGCTAGTGTTTAGAATGGAGTGAAAGAGTGTAAAAAATTATAGGTTATTCAATTCTTTACTTTTTTCATTATCATGGCGCGTTAAATTTTGTTTTTCCAAATTGATTCGTGAGATTTGTTTCGCAAAATGAATTAGTATCGTTTCGTAAGTGCGACACACGTTTCTGCTACGACATTTACTCTGATGATATGAAGGTTAATTGAGTGTGAGTATGAGATATATATATTGGTATATATAAATATATGTTTAATATATATGTTAATTTATACTATATACGAGTATAGTATATGTTGTAGTGATATAGGGATAGGTAGGATACGTATTATAGAATAGCTACTATCGAAGGCATTATATGAATCGTTGTGAGTTATGTGTGAAGGTTAATATGATTTAGTGTAGTTGTTATGTTAAGGTGTTTATTGGTATTGGTTTATGGATGTTTAATAGATAATGTATCGATTGATGTTAATAGTATTATATAGGCAGTTAGTGAAGTATCAGATTGGGTATATATGATAGTACTGAAGACATGTGGCAATCCTATTTTAAAATAATTTATGATGCAGAGAATAGATTGTCTTAAATAATCCTTCGATAATGTATCTAATCCAAAGACAGAAAATCGTTTTTGCAAGTTTTTTATGATTAGAAAAAATTAAGCTAATAAAAATAAGACACTTAATAGTTTTCTTCATGCTTGTACCTTCGCAGAGCAATGATAACCTGATCCCCTACGTGATTCTTGCTGGAGACTCTCACCAGCCAAGCGGGCGCGCTGTTCTGTGCACAGCTTTGAAAACCACATGGCTCGATTACAGAAGGTGCTGGTAATCAGTCAGCGCCAATATGATAAAGCTAGCAACTGGGGATGGTCGATAGAAGAAGGTTGTCCTAAAGGAGCCTTGGAACAGCCAATTTCCTAGAAATTTGTTTAGAAAGAACATGAATGTGATCCTTTGAGAAAGATCACTGATCCTTTCAAAGACAGATCACTGATCGATTCTAGAAGGGGGAAGAATCCACGAAAGAACAGAAGAATGAATAAATGACTTGTCAAGGAGATAATGGTAGAAAAGAGAGATTAACGAGTTATATGATATTCATAGAAAATATGTATAGAAGTTTGTGTTGAAAGATTTATGTCAAGATGAGTAGATGGAAGTAAGGCCGAGTATTCGCAAGATATGTGAACAACAACTATTACTTTGTCCTCTGCAGCACAGACTATACAGTAGAGAGAAAGACGCAGGAAAGAAAGCTTACGTGTGTTTAATAAGGTAGTGTGTTTTATACTCTGCCTACATCTATACTTATTTGAGCATGTTCGAATGAGCCGTTTTCTCAATTGGAAAGAATATATGACAATGAGTGGTAGTTAGTCTGAGCCTAAGTAGTGGAAGTGGAGAATGGCATGAGTGGTAGAGTGGAGATATGGAGAGGAGAACACAGGTAACAGATAAGAAAGGTCATAACATGAAAAAGAACGTTGGTTTATAGCAAGATTTAATCGGAGTGCCTTAATGTTGATCATATAGTGCGTGGAGTTTAAAATTGTTAGTTCTACCTATGTTTTTTGCAAGCAGTTATACAATTATTGAGTATATGCCGGAATCTTTAATAGTTCCATTGTTTAGGTTCAGGGCTGTTTTAAGGTTATACTATTAGATTTCACTCGTCAAACATCGCCATAACCTAAATCATATCATAAATACTGACACATTCACCTATCATAAAAACTATACAAAATACAGATAAAAGAAAAATCCGAGGAATGCCTTATTTATAAA
The DNA here is from genome assembly GCA_015478945.1 of Trachelipus rathkii. Lineage (NCBI taxonomy): Eukaryota > Metazoa > Arthropoda > Malacostraca > Isopoda > Trachelipodidae > Trachelipus > Trachelipus rathkii. The sequence goes on from JABUQX010043330.1 coordinate 28,890, forward strand.
AAACACCATATCCCAACTTACAAAAAGGTGAATATCAAAATAGACGAAATAACTAATAAATATCTTAAAGAATCTCCCTCAATAAATAGTTTATTGTAAAGTGAAAGATGTTATTAAACGAATTAATAAGTAAGGACCAAATGGGTTGTGCTGTAATGGATTCGGCGTGCTACTAGTGTCGGGCGGTTTATGAACAATTATTGATTCCAAGTACAAGAATTTGCTACTTACTTCACAGCTGAATTGATGATCCTTCGTAACGTTCAGGATGCACGACCGACAGCTGTTGCAGTCACAGCCTTGTCAAGATATGGAGGCTGAGTACAAGTATAGTCGAAATAATTTCACGATGGGAGATGGCCTTAAGTTGATTCCAACCCACCTCAGGTCTCTGACGATGGGTTCGCGTACGTCCCACGAAAGCATAACGGGCCTGAATTATCTTCATATAATTATATTCATCTATAATAGTATTGTCTTAGTATAACGTGTGCGAATATATTTAACTGTGTTAGTTTTGTTAAAGTGTTTGTTCGTATGGATTTCATTTCTATTTAAATGGTTGAAAATGAATTATATCAACCTGCTAGTTTGACAACGCTCAAGGGGAAATCGGGACGATATTATAATCTTATGTGTGCTGTTGGGATCGGATCAAACTGAATGTATGTATACAGACGTAGCGGAGATTGGTAGTTCATTAGCTAGCTGTCTATATAATGAGAGTGTAAGTATGTATAATATGATTATGATAAAGGGATAGACATTGACTGTTATTCAGTATATATGATGAGGTATACGATATTATTTATATTTATATGAAATATATATATGTTAGTATAATATATATATTATATATATAATGTATATATATAGTATAATTATATTATATAATAAATTCGTTCATTTGAATTCATGTAGTATGATGTAAGATTCGTTCATTTGCTCTTGTACTATGGAGTATATATAATGAAGAAGTAGAGTTGTTGCTAGGTGGGTATTATAGGTGAGTGTCACTATTTTATGATATTTAGGATTGAGAATAATCAAGGAATATATTTTTTCATAAAAGGGAATAATATGTCTAAAATTGTTGTTGTTTTTTGAGTGCTTAATAAATATTTTTTGGTATTTTTGGCGAGTAGGCAGAGAATAATTCGGTTAATTGAACTGAACGATATGATATGAGACAATTAATATTAGTTTAAGTAGACTCAAGAGTTTTTGAGTTTAAGTTAAAGTTGAATTTCAAGAAGTATAGAGTGCGTAAAATAAACAAAAAAAAAAACATGGTTAGTAAATACACTTTTTTTATATAATAATTTTTATCTGAGGTTTTCATTTCCACGGCTATATGAGTAGTGAATATATAATGACTAATAAGATAATAATATGATATATTGAGTTTGCTATAATATATATTCATGTTAGCTGGTATATTCTATTAGATAATCATTAGTAGATGATTTTATGGTATGATATAATATATATGAGTTTATAATAAAGTAGGGAATTCTTCTTTATAATCAAGGATATCAGGATAGTATTCTTCTTGTATTATATATGATATGAAGGGTTTTTTGTTTTCCCCCTCTGAGTTTCCAAAAAGAGATGGAAACCTTTTCTATTAATAAAATAACAACTCAATGAGTATTGAACACACTTAAATAATTTTTTTGTTTCTGTATCAACACACCGCACACGGACAGAGCCCTAATCGAAGGAGGGGGTATCTCAATTGTCAACTGAGCAAGACGGAGGCAAGAAAGAACAGCTCACACTCCCACGCCCGACAGTGACAAACCTGGATCTCTCGCTTAGTTGGCCTAGTGCTCTACAACTAAGCTACCGGACACGCTTATTTGGTGTATATCCACTTGCCTTTTGAACTATGCAAGAAAATCTTCATACGAGCAGACAGCGCCGAATATTCAATTCTTCCATATGCTTTTATGTAGCTTTATCCAAACTTCACTACACAATTTTGTAAATGAATTTATAAATGATTAGTTAAATTAATAATCCAGTCTAGCTTTCAATGGATGTACGCGAACCCAGCATCGTCAGGACTGGGGATTGAGAATTAAGGCTTTTTTTCTGATTTTAGACTTCTTTCTTCATTAATTTTTCAACTTGGTCGTTTTGTAGAGTTTCATAGTGATGAGATTTAGTTGGTAATATAAGTGAAATCAAACATTTTTTTAACAAACTATTTAATGAGGGAGATTCTTTAAATGATGTCGTATATTCTCCTTTTTGTCAGGTTGAAATTGTTTAGTTGTTGAGTGTTTTAAGTAATAAAGGATTGCTATGATTTTTCTGTCATCTGTATTTTTTGGTTTTATGAGAGTGGATGTATTATATTTATGAAATGATTTAAGTTATGACGATATTTAATCGATGCGGAAGAAGTTTGAAATTTTAAATGCTAGTTTTTATTGTGATGTATGAGGTGTTAAAGGTAGCGGTGGCTTTTTGGTAGTTTCTTAGTGAATTCAATGTTAAATTTATGTTGCGGAGAGTAGTGTCGTCACTAATTCGTGTATGTGAGAGCAGTGTCGTCAATTCGTCGCAATTTCATATTGCGGAGGAATATTAATTGGGACTCTATGATGATCCTGATTGAATTTTGGGATTGTAAATACATGGCAGTGTTGAATCTTATTGGTAATTTCAGGTAATGATTTGAATGCTATAGTATACATATTATCGTAGAAGGTATTATTAGATGGCTATTGGTCTTTTCGTTGTGCGTGGGCTTTGATTATAGTTGTCTTTCGTGAGTATATTGGGTTCCGATTGCAGCGGCTAGTAGTGTATATGTGATGGCTGTTGAGGTGTGGGTAAGAATTACAGATGATTGATATGTATGATTTATGTAAAGGATTTGTGTGGGCGAGATGGGTAAGAAGAAATGTTAGTGAGAAAGTGTTACTAATGTAGGTTGGAACTTTTAAGGTATTTTATGGTTTGGTGCAATACTTAATATGGACGGGAAATTACTGAATTCATGAAGAAGTATTGGACGAATTTAAGGCAATTTAACATACAATAGTATATATTTAAGTCTTTCATTAAAGGTTTCAGCTTTATCAGTACCAAAGGACTCCAAGATTCTTATCAAGAAAATGTCATTATCCCTGCAAATAAATCACTAGAGAGTGTCAGTGCTTTGAATTTATGACTGTTTGCAGCTCTAAGTTGATATATGACACTGCGTTCATTGCTAGCTCTAAGGTCATAATCAAGTTAATACCTTCTACGAGGAAAATCAATAGTTTCAACGGAATGATACTCCGAATCCCTACAAGGAATATTGTAGAATACATTGTTAATGGCTTAGTTAGCCTCCAAAGCTCCTCCAGTTTTAATATTGCTTATTATTTCTGTACAGTAGGTTGATAGTTTTAGGTAATATAGATTTTAGGTTTATTTTCATGATAGTGTAGCTGCTAGTTTGAGTATAAGTCGAGAAATTGTTTTTCAATATTAAATTGTAGAGTACTTTTTGGGCACTACGTATTGCGTTTGAAATTAAAATTATCATCATAAACCAATTTATTTTTTTTAAATTGGCATTAAAATAATTTAATTCCCTATTCAAATATTATGGTGAACATAAGCGGAATGCACGAAGTGACATGCTCGACATGACGGGTTTTCTTTTTTTAATTTATTTTTTTGTAGATACTTTATGACTGGAGAACCAATGAATATGGTCAAATGAATGGTCAAGTTTATTAAACTTATTAAATTAAAAATGAGAATTAATTCATAATTATATTTTGTTTATCCAATAATTTAGCTTTCAAGTTTCATCATTTCCCACTGGGTTGTTGATTCAATTTAAATTTTAAACTTTTCGTTATAATAATCATAAATGTCGGATCATGTCGGCCCTTCTTATACCGAACTCTGGTGGATTAAATATGAATCCTTGATCTTTCCCACCATTGGATATATATATATACTGTATATATATATATATATATATATATCTACACCAATATATATATATATATATATATATATATATATATATATATATATATATATATATATATATATATATATATATATATATATATATATATATATATATATATATATATATTCTTACACGTTCCTTTGGTGAACAAAGTGAGGTCTACATGAACCTATATTCTAGGTCTAAATTAATGGCCGACATTTCTAGATACTAGGGATTGTCTCTTTCCCGGATTTCGGTAATCCCGGAATAAAAATGTTCTTTTCCCGGGATCCCGGGATTATTGTAGGTGGAATTAAAACTAAAAATTTAACAGCATTAAATATATATATATATATATATATATATATATATGAAAGAGCATATATATATATATATATATATATATATATATATAGTTAGTATATATATACAAATGTAAATATATATATACATATTTATATATATATATATATATATATATATATATATTCTACAAATTGAAACGAATTCAAAACTTACTTTTCAGAAACTTAATATGTTCTTTCTAAACCATGACAGACTAGTGACTAAATTGTTAAGCAAAAATTTATTTCACTTTAGTTTATTTTGAGACTGATTTGGCAATTGTAATATGAAAGTAAGAAACACAGGCAATTTGCACTTTTATTGCTGAGCCTAGTTCTAAGTTTGATTATAAATAGTCAAGCAGCCGAAATGGATCTTTCAGCATCTAGACTTGTTGATGGCATGGATTCGAGAGCTTCCATTAATTTTATTACATTTATTGTTTTTTCACCAGTTGCCTCAAACTTTTCGAACTTCTTGGATATAATCTGCGATTGACTTTCAGCTTCCGATGTTGAGGGGCTTCTAGAAACAGACTTAGTTTCTGTCTTTTGATTTGTCGCGCCAATTTCTCACAAAGCGTCTGCTGTCTTTCGCTCTCAGTGTCACCCTCTTCCTCAGAGTCGGAATGTGACAATCAGATTGCAATGATTCTGAAGAGGAAAATCCAAGACGAGTTTATATTCGTTTTGCTGTAACCAATAAGGTTGACTTGCTTGAAAATGGTTGCGACATAAACATAAACATTCTTGGACTAAACATAAATAGTGAATTGTCTTGAAAGACGACCTCATAAATGTCAGTTGCCTGAGCCAGATTGGTGTGTTTTCAGCCATCTGTTACATAAGGGTCTTACTGACCCTGCATGGAATACTGTTCACATTTCTGTACCTGTTCCACCTCCTTTGATAGTATTGTGCTGGCTAAAAGACTTATAAGAGTCTCATAATTTCCAATTCACTTGACCTTCTACCTTTTCTACGGGACGTTGGTGCCTTGTCTTTTTCTATTGGTACTTCAGCGGAAGGCGGTCGAAGGCACTCAGCACTCATGCACAACCATTCTCGATGTTTAAAAGATGCAATGTCTGCACATGAATTTCAAGTGTAAATTGGTAATCTAACCATTGCTCTTTGTTGTACTACCTTCTTTCCAGCAACTTCTGTTTTGTGGAATTTTTTACCACATTTTGTGTTTTCTGCCGAAATTAATCTCCTTCATTTTAGAGATTGTGTCTGCACTCACCTGCTTAATCTTGTTCATTTGAAAATGGTGATGTCCGTAAGTTATATATAAAATTATGACATAACAAATCTCAACCGCCTGGAAATGTAAGTAACTACTAACTGCAGCAGTACGAAGCTCTCGATTGAACTCTAAGTATTGTACATAAATTTGAAATTTTTTTTGGCGAGCCACACATAGGACTTAATAATACTATAATCAGTATTCTATTATATATATATATATATATATATATATATATATATATATATATATATATATATATATATATATATATATATATATATATATATATATATATTCATATATATATATATATATATACGATGCCAATTATTCACGGACAGGGCCCTTTTCCAAAGGAGGGGGCAGAACAAAAAAATACAAAAAAAAGAATGAAAGAAAAAAACATAAAGGAGTAAATTCACCCAGTCCCTTGTTTAACGCAATTCCTTACCTAACAAAAAAGACTAAAAGAGGAAGATTGAATACTGTAGGAAAAATTAATGAGGCAATTAATTCAACAAAACAAATGTGGCTGTGTCGGAAAGAAGGAGGCACCACAATGAGTAAACCTTGAGTATCCAATATTACAATAGTCATGTGGAGATTAAAGCAACTCTTGTTTTACGAGGGCACGCAGTGGTTGAGGAATGGGAGAGGTCAATTTCTCTTGAGCACCCGCCGTTGTAATACCTATATAAAGAGATTGTACATAAATTTGAAATCTCGGAGAAAGAGGGAAAGGAATTAGAAAGTATTGGACACTTTATTAGTCTTTAACCTTAGCCTCAACACTATCCAAAGGAGGGTGGGAAACCAGATCCACCCCGAATAAAATAGCATTATTCATCACAGGGAGAACAAGACTCATATAACTGGAGTAACTGAGCAGAAGAAAATTCACGCAATCTGAACAGTAACAAATTCTCAGCTTCATAGAGACCATTTTTTTAGCAACTGATTTGATATGAGGCCCCAAGACAATTCACTATTTATGATCAACCATGAAGCGGCGCAACGAAAACGCGAAAGCGTTTCGCACGATAAATGCGAAAACGGTTTAAAACAACTGTTCCAGAACTGAACGAAGCGAA
>JABUQX010043331.1:0-7500 GCA_015478945.1 Trachelipus rathkii
TAGTATTATATATATATAAACATATATATATATATATATATAATATATATATATATATATATATATATATATATATTATATATATAATATATATTATATATATATCTATTATATATATATATATATCTTTATATATATCATATTATATATATAGATATAATTTATTATATTAAATATATATATATATATATATATATATATATATATATATATATATTATTATATAATATATATATATATATATATATATATATATATATAAATATATATATATATATATATATATATATATATATATATTATATATATATATATATATATATATAGTATATATATATATATATATATATATATATATATATATGTATATATAATATATATATAATATATATATATACATATTATATATATATTATATTATAATATATATATATATATATATATATATTATATATATATATATTATATATTATATATTATATAATTATATATTATATATTATAATATATATATATATATAACATAATAATTATATATATTTATATATAATATATATATATATATATATATATATATATATATATATTTTAAAATAATTTTATTTTTTATTTATAATAAGTATATATGTATATATATATATATTATATATATATATATATAATATATAATATAATAAAAATATAGAAAATATATCGTATATATTAAATATATATATATATATAATGTATAATATATATATAAAAACTAATATTTTATTATATATATTATATATATATATATATATATATATATATATATATATATAGTATAATATATATATATATAATTATATACATATACATATTATGGATATTTTAAAAAATTCATATATAGCGGGTTAAAAAATATCATATATAATTTTATATATATATATATATATATATATATATTATATATATATATTATATATATAATATATTATATATATATAATATATATATATATTATTATATATTATATTATACTATATATATATATATATATTATATACTATATTATATACAGAGGAGAGAGAGAGAGAGCGAGAGAAGAGAGAGAGAGAGAGTTTCATTATATGGAGTTTTCCAATGAAAAAGTCCTCTCTCTTGCCCGCCGTGCGCCCTCTCGGCTCCTGCGCCCCCCCGCACCGCGGGGCTTGCGGGGGCGTTATTTACGCCACTAGACTCCTTTCAGGAATATGAAATAGACGGATAATTCACTTTATTTATACCAGCATAGAGGAAAGAAGGGCTGGTGGTGTGGCGCATTTATGTTAAAAGCAATATTCAATCTGTATTAATGACTGACTTTAAAACTTAATCATGATATTGAACTCGTTCTTGTGGCGTAGATATCCTACATACAATAAATCATACTAGAATAGGGCATTTTATAGACCTCCTGGCCGATCAAGAATTAGACGCGGAAATTGTGAAAGAAATTGAGACAGCATGCCACAGCTAAAGAAAAAGGTATAGTCATAATGGGTGATTTTAATTTTCCTGGCATTCAATGGGATTCCTTGTCTAATATGGACCATAGTAGTTCTGTATTTATAAATTGTATACTAGATAACTTTTTGACGCCCAAATGTTCCAAGAACCCACAAGATTACGATGCACTATTAGACCTTTAAATATTAACTACGATGACGTATGGTGGATGAAGTTAAGTTGAGGAGAATTTAGGACTTGTGACCATAATATAATTAGCTTTAATAAGAATGTGATATCTGGGCCCAAATTGCAAGTTAATAAGGAAAATATCTTAGATTTCCGAAATGGCGGTTTTATCAAATTTCGAGACAGGCTTAGTACAAACTGACTGGGATAAAGAGTTTAAAAGACCAAAACTGTTTTAATCAATGTGGGCAACATTTTTAAGCAAATTTTAATGAATATTCAGTCAGTATGTTTAAAGATAAACCCATTAGGGTGGTGAAGAGAAAACCTGTTTGGTGGAATAGAGAGATAAGAGAGAAAATTAATGAAAGCTAAGATGTTTTAAAATATTTAAGGGTAGTAATAGGGAAGATGATTTAGAAAATTATAGGAAAAATAGAAACGAACTTAACCAGTCAATAACAAAGGCAAAGAAAGAGGCAAAAATTAATTTAGCCACAGGAATAGCTAATAAAGAACCTCGAAATTTTTTAGCTTTTTATAATTTTAAAAGTAAGAATAGGCAATTGGTCCAATTAAAATTGATGAAAATTTAGTGAGTTCAGATAAGGAGTTGGTCAACATTTTCCAATGATTATTTTGCTTCAGTGTTTACTGAGGAAAGGATAAGATAATAGTTTGGAGACTAATAGTTCTATGTATGCATGTAACAAATAGACTTACAGAATTTGCAATTTGAAGTAAAAGATATTAAACATTTATTAGATCATATTGATTCCAAGTAAAAGCTGCAGGCCTGATGGATATATGGTAGAATTCCTGAAAAGAGGGTAGTAACCAGCATTGCAAAGGCAAACTGTATTTCGAATTTTAAGTGATCTATAAATTTGGTGAGGTACCAGATGACTGGAAAACAACATATGTTTGTGCCTATTTATAAGAAAGGTAGTAAGAAAGATTTGGGAATTATAGGCCAGTTAGCTTTAACATCTCTGGTTGTGAAAAGGTTCTGGAAAGTTACTGAAAGGTCATAATATTGAGAAATATTTAGAAGATAACCAAGGTATTGTATGACTCCCCAGCACGGTTTCAGAAAGGGTTGGTCATGTCACACAAACCTTTTAGAATTTATGAATACATTACTGAACTGCATTGCACAGAGGAGATCCAGTTGATCTTTAGACTTTAGCAAAGGCTTTTGATAAGGTTCCGCCACGTAAGCGCTGATGAATGAAGTTTATTGCAATGTGGTATAGGTGGAGTGGTACATTGTTGGATTAAAGAGTGGTTGTGGAATAGGAAACAGTGTGTACAACTAAATGGCAATAATTCATCATGGGAAATAATGAAGAGTGGTGTCCCACAGGTTTCAGTGCTGGGCCACTATTGTTCTTCATATATATAAATGATTTAGACCAGGGATTAAATGCATGGTTTTCTAATTTGCAGATGATACCAAAGTGGCCACATCAGTAAGGAATAGTGAAGGATGTATAAGATTCAAAATGATTTAATAAACTTCTTGGGTGGGCAGATAGTGGCAAATGAATTTTATAGTAAAAAGTGTAAGGTTTTCACCTAGGTTACTCAAATAAAAGTTTTAACTAACGATATGAATGGGGATTGGCCTTGAGTCTGTGGACCAAGAAAAGATTTAGGTGTGATTATAAGCAGTATTTGAAAGTAGCTATCAGTGTTTGGAAGCTAGAAATAAAGCTAATAAGATTCTGGGCATAATAAAAAGCCATGGTTTTTTTACAAGAGCAAGGAAGTTGTAAGTAAACTGTATAATAGCTATGTTAGGCCAGTATAAGAGTATTTGTGCACAAGTTTGGGCCCTTATTTAAAGAAAGACTTAGATATGCTAGAGAGAGTGTACGTAGGGCAACAAGGATGATTTTTCTGGGTTTGAGGGTAAGGGCTATGAGGAGAGGCTGAAGGAGTTAGGAATGTTTTCTGTAGAAGGCGATTTCTCAGAGGGGGACATGATACAAGTCTACAAATATTTACATCTATTGATAAATACACCGAGACCAATAAATTTTTCATAGTAGAGCATGGACCAGGTGACGCAGGGGGCATAAATAAGAAAAATTAAGAAGAAAAGCATGCATTACAGTAAAAGGGTTTGTGAATTTTGAAATTTTCTCGCCACAGGAGGTTGTTGACGTGTGAACTTCGGTTTGCAACATTTAAGAAAAAAGGTTGATAGGTATTGGATGGGTTGGGTATCATATAATATATTCTAGACGAGCCAAATTTGCGGGTTTTTAGTTACAGTAGTTATTCAGTTAGCCTGTCATTGTTGTGGACCATAACTTAGTTTTGTTAATGCATGTGGATCGGTTTGGGTATCAAATCTAATATATATTATACTATATATATTATATATATATATCTATAATATAATTAATATATATATATATTATATAATATATATATAATATATATTATATCTATTATATATAATATATATATATAATATATGTATGTATGTATATTATATAATATATATATTCTATATATAATATATATATATATATATATATATATATATATATATATATATATTATATATATATATATATATATATATATATATATATATATAATATATAAGTTACTTAACGCTCACACGGAACGGGAGCTTTGATAAAAAAAAAATTTCACAGGTAGCATCTATGATACATATAATATGAAATAAATGAGAATGAAATTTTTTTTTTTTTTAATACCTATTCCATACCTTCACTTATATATATTATTTGTACAGGTATTACACGGCAATGTAGGGGGCTCGTGGACCCGACGGGGAACACAGGGGGCGGGACGTTTTCCATACCCGTAGGGGGAGGGGCGAGGAACCCCCGCGACACCCAAATAGCAAAGAGGGGGTTCCGGAGACCCTCCCGGAGGGGGGGGGGAAATAGTCCTACCCCGTAGTTTTCCGGAAGGTCTGAGAGACACCGAATCCTGCCATCGTGCGGTATACCATTGGGGTATTTTTTTAATTATTTTTTTTTTTATTTATATTTTACAAGAATTCCAAAAATGTATTCCCTTTCGCTTTAGTCGCTTTGCTTTGAGTTTTTGAGATATGATTGTTTTTTCTTTTTTTTTATTTCGACCTAAAACTCCTATTTATGTATCATAGAGGCTACCTGTGAAAATTTTTTTTGATCCGGAGATCCGTTCGTGTGGGCGTTAAAGTAACTATTTACATATACTATATATATATATATTATATATATTATATATATTAATACTATATATATATATAATATATAATATATATATATATATATATAATATATATATACATATATATATATATATATATATATATTATATATATATATTATATATATAGGAGTGAGTGAGTGAGTATAACTATTAAATATATATATATATAATATATATATACTATATATATATATATTTTATATTTATATATATATAATATTATATATATTTTATATATATTTATATATATATTTATATTATATATATTAATAATTTAATAATATATTATATTAAATTATTTTATATTATATTATATTATAAGCGTATGTATATCATAAATATCATTAGTTTGGACCAAGCCAAACCTTTGGATGTATTTATGCATCAGTATAAAAAAAAAAACATATATCCAGTAGGTCAATAAGATAGGATTTTTGTCGGACAATTTTTCTGATATGCCCTTTTAGAATTGAAAATAAATTCAAATATCTCAACAGATTAGAGGCGTGGCTTTCTTTCAAAATTGAATATAAGCCACGCCTCGAATCGTACGTCATAAACATGGCGTATGACGTCATTATATATATATATATATATATATATATATATATATATAGTATATATATTATTATAATATATATTTATATTTATATATTATATATATATATATATATATATAGAGAGAGAGAGAGAGAGAGAGAGAGAGAGAGAGAATCCAGAATTAAATCTTATGAATTTTAAGAGTTGATTGTATGTAAATTCGGCTCCACACATGCGGAGTTTGTAGAACCCTTTGCCAAACACCCCATGTGTGTATGGGCCATTTTTGGGAGAGCTTTGCTCATTTACTTGGTTTGCCAAATGCACAAATCTTTTCCATCGCTTGTGGAAAAGATTTGTGTATTTGGCAAACCAAGCAAATGAGCAAAGCTTGTCAAAATGACCCATACACATATTGGATGTTTGGCAAACGGTTCGACAAACTCCGCATGTGTGGAACCGCCTTAATTAGAGTGAGTATGTAGTCAGAGAGGTGTGCAAAATGAAACAGACTGTCTTATCATCCAACATATATCCTAAATATTTAAATTCACACTTATTCCAGTTGCTCACATCTAATAAAACTTCAACCCGAGGACCGTCTTCAACTCACAACCAATAACTTACTCTTTATCTCCTTTTCAACACCCTGCTAAATCTTTCTACAATCCTCTCAAACTCTCTTCATATTCGCCACACAAAACAAATCATCCGCATTAATAGATAGGGCACCCTCCATTTCTTCCATTCTCATCATTCTAGAACCATCCTTGCCACGCTCACCTCTAATTCTTTCACAACTCCATTCATATACAAATTGAAAAACCAAGGACAACACATTCTTGCCTCATTCCGCTATTAATATTAAACCAATCACTTTCGCTCCAATTTATTCTTAACACACGCTTCACTACACGTCATACATACTTTTGATTAATTGAGAAGCCTACAACCAACACCATATATCACTACAACTGCCATAAGAGCTTCCTATTATCCTATCATAAACCGCTGTTGTGAAACCATAAAATCTAAATACAATTTACTTCTCTCCTCCCTCATTTTCTCATCATTTGTTTCAATAAAAGATTTGATCCACACATCTCTACCACTTCTAAACTCACCTTGTTCTTCCCAATCATGATTACAATTTACAAGAAGATCTTTAACTAGCTACAATGTAAGGAATAAAAATAATGAAAGAAGAGACCTCAATTAATAAGCCGAAAAGTTAAAATAAAAAAAGCTATTACTCAAACATGACATAATAAAATACTTCTTTAAGATAGATATCATTCAATACTCAAATTCAAAAATTCACAATTGTGGATGGCAAAACATTAAGCTTTCAACTAGATCCTACGAGAAGACTGTTCTTTTTGGGTGTTTCACATTCCTACCTACATATAGAAAAAGCTTCTCTCTCGACTGATGAAGGAAGGTGCTGATAATTATTTGCCTGCAAGCACTGATAATAATGAAAAACCTTGGCCCATTTTCATGCCACTTTGCATGAACAGGATTCTTCTTCTTTAGGCAGCATCTCATGTTTTCGTAAAGCCTCATCTCCCTCTTTCACAGACTGCAAATTTGAATTATCTTTTGCTCCTTGATTTGACTGTTTTTCAGTTTTTTACGAATGAGTTCCTAGTGTGATTCGCTTTGAAGTGAATGAGGTCAATGCAATTTCGGCCATGACTTCATTCAAAGTCTAACACTATCCAAATCCTCCCATTCAGTAGGTATTTGCTGAACAGCCACAATCGTCATATCAGTGCTGTTGCCAGGGGTTGCAGGATAGAGAATGTAAGTGAATAAAAACACGACCGTTTATTTATTAAAAAAAAAACATGTTTTTTATTAATAAAAAAACATGATGAATAAAAAACAATTGATTTTCCTGTTTTTTTTTTTTTTTTTTTTTGTTTTTAATATATATTTTCTTACTTTAATGTTATTTTTCTTTATTTCATTAAATTTATTAACTAATAAAGAATTATAAACAGTTTTTACCTATATATTATACTGGTAAATTAAGCATAATTAGAAAAAACATGGGTAAATAATAAAAAAAAAA
>JABUQX010043331.1:12500-15000 GCA_015478945.1 Trachelipus rathkii
ACTCAGTATTTGGGATGAGAAGTTATAACAGTCTCGTGAGAAGTAGAAAGGTATTCAAAAAAAGGCATGAAAATCTGTTCTGTTAGGAGAACAGTAGCAGAAGCATAAGAAAGATTTAAGCCAAGAACATCGAAGTTAGGAGATTCGAGATTCTCGAGACGTGCTATAGGAATGTTTATATTTACATAGGCACATACTCCACCCTTCAAACGGAAATTATATTAAATAAGTTATAGTTGGATATATTAACACGATTTGAAGGATGAATTCTTAGCAATCTGGGTCTCAGAGAATAAAATTAGGTTTAGAGTTAGAGATGTAGTATTCCATGGATGCAGAGTTAGACGTGCAAGCCATTAATGTTGGTAAAGTCAAAAGAAAGCCACGCCTGTGAAAATCTGCTATCAAACACGCACACGCACACACACTCACAAAAAAAGAAAAAAAAGAAAAAAAAACAGACAGAAACAAATAGACAAAAACCAAAGGAGAAATGAGGAAAATTTATTCGTACTCTAAAACCTAAATTTTAAAATGATAAAACCGCCTATTTACAGCAATATCTAAAATATGAATAATCCAGAAAGTTTAAAAAGACTCACGCCCTCACACGCTCTCACGAAATTGCCGTACAAAAAAAATACTATTGATCAACTAAAAAAGTGAAATTTGTATAAATATAATATGGCTGTCCAAATAGGTAAATTTTACGCTCAAGACCAAGTTGAGAAACGCTAAAAATTAAGTTAAAAAGGAATCGAGGACAAAAAAAATCAAACTTGGTTAGCTATCTATATTGAAGTAGATTTAATTATTGAATCTAAAAGTTTTCATAATTTTCACAGACCAAAAGTAAGAAATATAAGCTAAAGTACGCGCATTTTAACCGATACCGTACGATACCATCAAAAATGGCGATACTACCGATACTGATAACCGATAACTATCGTACAATCCTAATATATTATATTATATATATATATATATATATATATATATATATATATTATATATATATATATATATATATATATACTATATATATTGGTGCAAAATGAGTTTGTATACCAAATTTCATTAAAATCAGAGGGGGTTTGGGTGCTTTGCAAAATTTGCAATGATTTGTCAGAGAATACACTATAATATATATTATAATATATATATATATATATTATATATATAATATATATATATAATATATATATTATATATATTAAATATATATATATATTATATATTTATATATTATATATTATAATGCCAGTGGCTTCATGACAAAAATCTGAAAGATGCATAATTTTTCTTGTTTTACCTCTCTAAAATTGTCCGAGGAAAATGAAGAAAAAAAAAAAAGATAAAAATAAACAATAGTAATTTGAAAAAAATTGTGTTAACTAAATCCTAAACGTGTTTAAAAAAAACAAACTAACACATTCAGCACAAGAAAAGAAAATTGGTAAATGAAAAAGAATATGTATATAGCTATACCATATATCAGTAGCAAGGTGTTTAAATTACCTTCTATGGCAGATATTTTTCAACAAGATGTTACATAAAATGAAAAGAACTCAGAATGGAACTGGCATATATTTGAATGATTTACAAACTATCTGATAATTTAAATGTAGTAAACTCTTTGATATCCATAGTATATATCTAAGTTTTTCAACTCTACAATGACAATGATGAAAGAGAGGCATAATTATAGAACGTGATCAGTTGAAATTTCTTGTCATGCGTTAGAGTCGCTTGGGTCGAATTTTGGGGGTTGGTACTCTCTCTCTCTCATTAAGGCTACTCTATTTCATTCGTTCTCTTCCACTCACTCCCCCATTTTCAACCTTCTAAGTCCTTGGACGTGGCGGCGTGAAACCTTGGGCCCAGGCAGGCAGCATCTTCATCAACCACAGTAGCAAGTTTGAAATAGATATCTTAACTAGAAAACCCTTAAAAAAACTAAAAATATACATGAGCACCGTAACACCAGTGCCAAATGCCCTAAGGACTGCTCTGATCCACTCAGTAATACCGGAAATCGATCGCAGACCATCTAAACATACTAGTCAATGCCAAACTAGGAGGGACATATTCCTTGAAAATTAAAAAATGGCTCGAGGTGTTACAGCAGCGCTCCGCACTGCACTAACACCTCAGTGCATGCTCAGATTCCCTCAAACACCTCGGGAATCAACTCAGCATACCTCAAAACATACTATTTGACACCAAGTTCAGTTCTGTAGCTTGAGAAATAAAAAAGTTGTATAGGTGCAGTAGAAAAGGGGAGTTGGGGTACTAACTCATACTAAACCATGGTAGGAGTGATTCAATTCCATTATAAACCACGGGAATCAATTCCCTATACCTTATAACATTGGGGTAGACACCTTATATTTACAAAATATAATAATATATATAAACTAAACGGTTAAAAAAAATGTTTGTTTTTTTAGTACATTCTTATAAGTTTTTTTTAAGTTGCTTTTTTTTTTTTACCCACACT
>JABUQX010043332.1:2500-12441 GCA_015478945.1 Trachelipus rathkii
TATATATACATATATATATTATATATATATATATATATATATATAAGTATCATAGTACTATATATATATATTATATATATATAGTACTATATATATATATATTATACTATACTATATATTTATTACTATATTACAATATATATATATTTATATACTATATTATAATATTTATTATATAATCTATATTATATATTATATATATAATATATTAATATAGATTCTCAGTTAATAATACTATATATGATATATATATATAACATATATAATATATAAATATTATATATAAAACATATATATATATATACTTATATATATATAATATATATAATATATAATATATTATATTTATATATATATATATATTATATACTATATATATATTTATATATATATTATATATATATATATATATATATATATATATATTAATTATATATATATATAGTATATATAATATATATATAGATTATATATTATTTATATATTATATATTATATTATATATATATTATATATATATGGTTCCAGCCTCCAGATTAGATGAGTATCATATTATATGAAACATTTACTTTGTAACTGTTAGTTCCGCCTTAGGTACACTACGTGTTATTCTATTTAACTATATTTAAAATAAGAAACATCGTTTATGATAAAACACTTGTTTATATATATATATATATATTATTAATTTTATTAAATATTATATAATATATATATATATATATAATATATATATAATTATATATACATATATATATATAAATATATATATATATTTAGTAAATATAGTATATATCTATCATATATATATATAAGTATATATATATATATAGTATATTATATAAAATATATAATATATATATTTATATATATAATATATATAAATATATATTTATATATATATAATAATAATATATAATTTATATATATAATGAAAAGCCAGCCAGTATATATATATATATATATATTATATATATATATATATATATTATATAATATATTTTATATATATATAGATATATATAATTATAATAAATATACATATAAATATATATATATAAATATATATATATATATATATATATTTATATATATATATAATATATATATATATATATATAATATAGATATATAATACTTATTTTATATATACATATATATATATATATAATATAATATATATATATATATACTATATATTTTTATAATATATTAGTATATATATATATATATATATATATATATATAATATATATATTATATATATATATATATATATATATATATATATATATATAATATATATATATATATATATATATTATATATTATATATATATATACTATATATTATATATATTTATATATAAGATAATATATATATATATATATATATATATATATATAATATAGTATATATATATATATATTTTATATATATATATATATATATATATATATATATATGGTATATAAAAAATAGGAGTATTTTTTATTAAATTCTGACCCCAGACCTGCTTAGCATAATAATACCAATCAAAATTAGATCCTTTATGTCAATTTAAAATGAAATTTTTCTTAGTGTTAGCTGCTGAAAATGTCTGTGCTACTCATAGCTATAATCCAGGGCTATGGAAAAGGAAACGGAATCAATGAATTTTTGTGGAATCAGAATAGGAACCCATGTTGGTTTTGAAAGTCTTCTGAAACGAATATTGAATTGGATAGGATTCGAAATCATATTGAAAATAGCATTACCTTAAGTTATTGGAGTCTGAACCGGAACCAGAAACGCATAGTCTTAATAGTAGGAATCGAAATCAAAACTGGAGTTGGATAATCTTATAGCCGATGCCACATCCCTAGCTTTGGCTTAAGTAAGGTTCTCTCACCTCTACATAGATTGAAAAAGTACACACTGATTATACTAATGTATTAACTTCTTCATGTCGAGAGCTGAAATCAATCAAATTAATTTACTCAAATTTGAAAGAAATTTAAATTATGTTGAAATTATGTGAATAAATGTTGAATTAGAAAAAAAGAAAAAAAAAACTTTGGAAGAAACCAGTTTGTCAAAAGAACAATCTCAAAAGGTAATATTTATAAATTGCAAAAGCAACGTTAGTAAAAGTTTCAGTTTATTACACAGAAAAGGAAAATATATAAATAATAGTAGTAATTGAATTGAAATAATAACTAATTGGTGCTATTAAGAACCAGTTGAAAACATATATTGTTATTATAAAAATTTTAATTTTACAATTTAAGTTTTAAACGTTGAATAATAATAAAAATATTATTACTTGTACAAAGATTGAAGGTGTACTAATCACATTAATACATTTATTTATTACATCCAAAATAGGCTACTTAAATTGACGTACTGTAAAGGTGGAAGCAAGCCGAAATTATACTCTTGTTGTAAATACTAGTTCGAAGATATCAGTTGGTTGAAATGGAATATTTTAAATGGCAAATTTGCAAATGCAAAGTTTGCACAGTAACATACAAAATTCAGAAAAAAATGAAAAAAAATAATGGAAATAGGTGAATTGAAAAGAAAAATAATTTATAGATATCATTATAATAATTCTTACTTTAAAATATTATATTCAAACGGTGGATAAAAATAAATAAAAGAGTCTAACCCCAACATAGATTGAAGGCGTATTAATAATATTAAATTAATTATTAATATTATTAATAAGCTAATTTCTTATATATGATATAGAAATTAATTAAATTAATGTAATGTAAAAATTGAAAATCAATTGAAATTACTCTGCTGTTATCACGAAGGTGTCAGTTCGCCAGAATGAAAAATTTTATATGACAAATTTGCAAATGCAGCTACTTAGAATTAAGCACAAATGACATTTTGTCATTTGTGCTTAAGGCTCGATAAAAAATAATTACCCAGTTTTAGCACGAATTTAGCAAAGATCGCGATTTCTCATAAAAGTTATTTTTGTTTACAAACAAATAGAATCAGCTGTTGTGAGGAAGTACGTAGTTTTGGAATAAACAGAAATAAAAAAGAAAAACAAATGGTTTATATTACAGATAATTGATCAACTATTGGGATGGAATTTATCGATTTGGAAGAAATTAGATTTAAAGCTAATTTTATTGAAAGAAACATTCATCAATTCAAACGGACCTACCACGCCGCCACTTTGTTTATTTACCTTTTTTTCAAGAACGTGCTAAATTCGGCAAGCACGGGAAGTAGCAACCTTACGGAATTAAGGAAATTCCTTACGTTTGATAAATATTTTTACGATTTTGCGATAAGTTTGACAAAAACGAACGTAAACTCGAGCATTTCTTACGTTTCGTAAGCACAAATGCAAAAACAAAAACGGCTTTACTGGCTTACAGTTACGAGCATATTTTTATTTACTTATTTATTTATTTATTTATTTATTTATTTATTTATTTATTTATTTGCTTGTTTTTAAATAATAATGTATAATAAAAATTGAAAACAAATGAATTGAAATAAAAGTAACTGATAGGTTTTATATAAAGGTGGTTAAATATTTATATTTTATATTTTATTTTAAAATTAGTTCCAAAATTGTATATATAAAAATTTAACGTTTGATATGTAGATATAAAAACAAAACCCGTGCTTAGAATCCATGGTTTTGAACTGTCAAAATTTCAAGGTCGAATCGAGCTGAAGCCGATTTAATAAATAGCGGGGATGTCATATTAAAAATGTGCACTGTGGGGATGTTTTTCACCTGCCGTCAGATGTTTAATTTTGAAGTCAATAGCAGGGATTGGTGGTCGAAGTAATAAGGCGTGTTATTAGCCTAAAACCTTTTCTTATAACCTACTTATTTTTTTATTTATATTTTTCCCCAGTATCCCTGTGTTAGAACATTAGAAATATAGTCAGTAAGAAACCACATGGACCTATCGAGACTGTCCCAGTCAACCCACTAATCAAAATGTGTATAATTTTAGAACGATATTCAAGACACATTCGCGACACATTAGCTAAAAACCCGCCATTTGGCTTAGTTAAAATTGGAGTTGCTCAATTCAGAACTGGCTAATAGTTGATTTTAACAGATTCTTAAAAAATCGATTTTTTAGAAAAATCAATCGATTTGTTGTTATACCTATGAAACACCGTTGCCAAAATTTAATTTTCGGCAGCACTAAAACACAAAGCCTATGATAAAGCCATGCTTAAACCTCTACTAATGATATCTAATAGCCTAACAACACAATTTTATTTGATAAAAGTGAAAAGAAAACTTGTTTTGCAATAAAAAGCTTCACAGCAAATCATAATTATTTATTTAAATCTATGTAACCTGTCCTAACTTATTATTATTATTATTATTATTATTATTATTATTATTATTATTATTATTATTATATATATATATATATAATATATATATATATATATATAATATATAATATATTATAATAATATATATAAATAATAATAATTCGACTATACAAAGATACCTGGGTAAAATTTTACTTTTCGGCAGCACTAATTTTTTAGAGTTTTTTTTCGATATTTGTTGGGTTCGATTAAATCGAAAATCGATACTTTGTTAAATCGATACATAAAATCGATATTTGCTAATATCGATCGCACTAGTATATATATTATATTATATATATATATATATATATATACTATATATATATATTTAGTATAGATATATATATATATATATATATATATATATATATATATATATATATATAGTCTATCCCCAGAAAAAAAACCCACTTTTTAATTTTCATTAATATCTCGTAAACTAACAAAAAATTTCAAACTCTGAAATATGGCTTTCTTGGGGGTTGGTGCAAGGTATATAACCTGTATAGGATATTTGGATTGGTGGAGTAATTTTTAAATTATTTAAAAAAAATGAGAAATTTGGGAACAACCCATTTCCCCCTAATAACAACCCATGTCCCCCTAATAACAACCCAAGCTTGTTACTCCATTATGGAGAGAAAATAACATCAACTAATGTATACAAATTATGTACAAGGATGTTTTAAAAAGTTTAAAAAAAAAAAAAAAAAAAAAAAAATTGGTAAAATTTTAAATACGACCCCCCTGAAAAAAATTTTTGAGTGAAAAAAAATTTTTCAAAGTAAAATATTAAGTGTAGGTTAAGTTTGTTTGTAATTAATAACAATAGCAATTCTATTGCTCAATATTATATTCCTCTTTCTATACACACCAAATTTACAGGCTTCCTAAGTCCACTATTTTAGGTTTTTTGGGGCGGGCACCCTCACACCGCCCTTAGACGTAGCGGCTCGAAACATTGGATACACAATGGTTGGCAACATATAAAGAAGGTTGCAAGTTCAAGAGGGTACGATGGTTTAACACCACTATTTGCTAAGATATGTCATTGGGGTCGTTCAAAACCAAATATATGACCCCCGGCTGGGGCCCTGGGGACTCTGGCGTTCGGGAAAGTAACTACGGGGATCTTATTTTTGAGACATTCTCCCCTGTTTGACACCGTCATGATAGGTTTTTTGACGAAGGGTACGCCACCTACGAAAAACGCATGTTGGGTGCGTTCTAAAACCGCAACGCTGAAAGCCGCTGGCTCGGCAATAGCGGCAATCGACTCGGCATACCTCAAAACATACTAGACAACACCGAGCTCGGCTTCATAGCTTCAGAAACAAAAATGTTAGGAAAGGTGCATTAGAAAAGGGGGGTAGGAGTAATATTCTCCCCCATACCTAACTCTTGTTAGGAGTGAATCGATTCCGTCGTAAACCACAGGAATCGATTCAGCAGTGTCGATTATGTATTAATCGATACTAATATCGGGTATATTCCGATACATACGATATATCGTACTAGAAGGGTTAGAAAGGGGGTGGGGGATACTAACTCATAGAAGGTACCAACCTAGCACCTTCTAATATACACCAATCGATTCCCCGTACCTTATAACCTAGGGATAGACACCATTATTAGCCGTGTTCTATGACGTAGGACATGTCATGCTAGAAAAGGCTAGAAAAGGGGGGTGGGGTAATAACTCATAGAAGGAAGCATCCTAGCACCTTCACAATCGACTCCCCGTACCTTATAACATAGGGGTAGACAACTCAATACGGGGTGTATTCTAGAATATAGGTCGGCACGTCCAGAAGCTAGAATATATAGCATATAGAATATATAGAATATAGAGGCAGGTGACCTTTTTCGGCTTGCGGTCACTTTTGAAGTGACCTTTTATGGCGGTCCCCTTTGAAGTGTCTCTGTTTTGCGCCTTGTTATCACTTTTGCGGTTTGCGTGCTAGAAAATCCATCCCAAATGTCATGTATACTACTCTCCGGAGACCCCCGCTCTTTGGTATTGAACATAAAAAACAACATCAAAACATGAAAATAGTTATTTTTCTGCACAATGGGACTCATTTTTTTAGTATTTGAATGTGGGTTGCATTTCTGAACCCATGGGTTGTTTCTGTGTGTTCACTTTGGTTGGTACCTGTGTGTTGGTGGTTGCATGAAACTTCACCAAATTACTTCTGTAAACTGAGAAAGGATCGGTTTCATAGGAATTCATTAAATATTTACATATTTTTCCACTTGTCTTCATGTGATGTAAGCAGAAAGCAAACCAAAAAAGTGGCAAAATGTGCATCAAATTTTCGAAAATTTTTGGAAAATTTTAAAAATTTCCCAAAAATCAGTAAATCAATATATATTGATGATAATGCATATATACACGTAAAAAACATGTATATACATGGTGAAACACTTACTTGGCGTCAAACTCTCACATACGGTGAAATACAGGATGGTTTTTTTTTGTGTGGAAAATTTGGTGGGTTGCTTTTCTTTTAATACTCATTGTAATTATATTAAATCAAAATGTAATAAATTAGTTCTTTTGGAGTGGAATAGATTGTTGCGAATTATATGGTCCCAAAAGTACTCCTTTTTGGGATTAATTATTGTTTTTGGGGTATATCACTAACAAATACCCACGGGTAGTCCGCCCGATGTCAGGAGTCGGGGTCTCTCGGCTCTCCGGGGAACTACGGGGTGGGATAATCCCCCTCCGGGAATGGTCTCCGGAACCTCCGCTCTTTGGTCTTTGGGTGTCGCGGGGTTCTTCCGCCCCTCCCTCCCGGGTATGAAACGTCCCCCCCTTCGTCCCACCATCGGACTCGAGCCCCCTAAAAAGGGTAAATACTTCATTTTAGGGGGCTCTCGTTGACTCACTGTCCGTAAAAGTAGCCCCTAAACTTTACTGATACACTGTGCCGTAAAAACTAGCTGTACTTACTGAAGACTGTTTTTAGTAGCTGCCGAAGATATATATATATATATATATAGTTATAAATTATATATATATATAATATATCTATATATATATATAATAAGTATATATATATATATATATATATATTAATATATATTATATATATATATATATATCTATATATATATATATATATATATATAATATCACGGCAAAAGATTAAACCAACAGTCCCTTCAACTCTTTTTGGACTAAAATCAACGTACATTGTTACCTTTGCTACTTTTTACATGTCTGTATCAAAATAAAACAATGCTAAAAAAAGCTAGCAAACTCCAATCGCTTTGGCATATATGAAACAAATCACTAAAGATTCATTTCTAAACTTAACTCTGACAACTCTCACTTAAATAACCGAGACATACGACTACAAAAGTTGAACGAATACTAGAATCCGATGTTTTTGTTTTAACAGTGTTGCCACTCAAAATATGAGAAGGTACTAAGATTTTTATTAAAAAAAAATAAAATGCCAATTTTGGATGGCACAAATTATTATAATAAATAAGTCAATAAAAGCAGTAAAATTTTGCTCTAAAGTAGCAATAAACGCACTAGAATGCAGTAAAGTAGCAATAAACGCACTAGAATGACTAGATCTATTGCAAAATGGACCAAATTGTTGGCATCACTGGTTTTTGTATTTTATCAGATCTATTACAAATAATCGATTTACAACTAAATCATTTAATATTTAACAAATTATCAATTGTATTGTTTAATCCAATAAAATATCGACTGGACTTAGTTTTAATTTTTTGCTGCCGAAATGTAAAATTAAGCCATATATATATATATATATATATATATATATATATATATATATATATATATTATATATATATTATTATAACTATATATATAGTATATATATATAGTATATATATATATAGTATATATGAGCCGACTAATTCATAAAAGGGCAGGAGAGTTTATCTCGAAAGTATTAGAACTTACGGAAAAATAATTTACAATATTTGGAATCAGCGTACAAAGTTTATTATATATAAAGTTTTTTTATGAATTAAAACTAACAAATACACCCTAGAGTAGACGCATAGATATCAGGAGTGGGGTCTCTCGGCCTCTAGGTGGAGCCCCGGGGGGACTTCGTCCACCTCTGTCCCACCGTCGAAGCCCCCTAAAAAGGGTAAATACTCTATTTTAGGGGGCTCGTTGACTCATGTCCCGTAAAAGTAGCCCTAAACTGTACTGATCCACTGTGCCGTAAAACTAGCCTTAACTTTTACTGATAGACTGTTTTAGTAGCTGCGAAGTTATATATATATATATATAATCATATATATATATATATATATATATATATATATATATATATTATATATATATATATATATATATACATATATATATAATATATATATATATATACTATAATATATAATATATATATATATATAGTATATCCACAGGTTAAAAGTAAACATCTTCAACTCATTTTTGGACTAAAAATCAACGTACATTGATACCTTTGCCACTGTTACATCTTGTACAAAACTAAGTACAAATGTAAAAAAGCTAGCAAACTCCAATCGTTTTGGCATATATGAAACAAAATCACTAAAATTCATTTCTAAACTTACTCTGACAACTCCACTTAACATAACCGACGAATACAAAGTTTGAACGAATACTGAATCCGATGTTTTGTTAACAGTGTTGCCAACTCAAAATATGAGAAGGTACTAGATTTTATTAAAAAAAATAAAAATGCCAATATTTGATGAAAAAAGCACTAGACGCTTCAAAAAACAAAAAATCAGTAAAAATAAGAACACGCGTCTAGTAAAATTTTGCGCTAAAGTAGCAATAAACGCACTAGATCTATTGCAAAATGCACCAAATTGGTATCACTGGTTTTGTATTTTATCAGATCTAATACAAATGATCGATTTACAACTAATCGATTTAATATTACAATGTACAATGTATTGTTAAACCCCATAAAATATCCGACTGGACTTAGTTTTTTATTTTTTGTGCTGCCTGGGAAATGTAAAATTAAGGCATATATATATATATTATATATAATATTATATATTATATATATATATCTATATAGTATATATATATAATTATATATTCTATGTTATATATATATATATATATAGTATAGTATGGGCATAATTCCATAAAAGGGCCAGGAGAGTTATCTCGAAAAGTATTAGACTTACGGAAAAACTAATTACATATTTGGAATCGCGTCTAAAGCTTATTATATGTAAAGTTGTTTTATGAATTAAAACTAACAAATACCCTAGGTAGACCGGATAGATATCAGGAGTCGGGGTCTCTCGCCTCTAGGTGGACGACGGGTGGGACTTCGTCCCCGCCCCTCTGTCCCCATCGGCTCTCGAGCCCCTAAAATTGAAGTTCAAGGAAACATATAATACCATTAGGGGGGCTCGAGCAGAGGGGGGGACGGAGTCCCCCCCCCCGGCGTCCACCTAGAGGCCGAGAGACGCCGACTCCTGATATTTATGCGGTCTACTCTAGGGTATTCGTTGTTTTTAAATCATAAAACGACTTTTCATTAAGCTTTGTACGCTGATTCCCAATATGTAATTTA